>JAUTBZ010133901.1:0-68752 GCA_032361785.1 Lepetodrilus galriftensis
GGATGGTGGCCAATGAGATGCCTTGGATACATTTACACTACTATGCGTCTAACAGTGACAGGGAGTAGTATGATTGTAGTGAATAGTATGAGCTGTTTGGAGAGGGTGAATAAACACATGAAAATAATAGTTTTGTGATATTCTACATTTACCTAATATTTCTAATGAACAAATTACTTATAAGTTTCTAATAATCAATGATCTAGATGTCAGCATTGTGAGACATATCATATTCTGTGTTAAAATTAATGGCAAAGTTACACAATAGTTAAAAAGTAGATTGAGCGCATATGGATGTAACTGAGGAAATATGGTTTTCTATTCTGTTGGCATATTTGGACTACCGGTACATTTATCCACTAATAATGACCTTACTGTTGACCTTTGAAGGCCGAT
This sequence comes from Lepetodrilus galriftensis, assembly GCA_032361785.1. Classification (NCBI taxonomy): domain Eukaryota; kingdom Metazoa; phylum Mollusca; class Gastropoda; order Lepetellida; family Lepetodrilidae; genus Lepetodrilus; species Lepetodrilus galriftensis. The sequence continues at coordinate 397 of JAUTBZ010133901.1, forward strand.
TAGTTCTAAATAATCTAGCATTATCAACGTCTGAAATTATATTTGTTGGATACAAATCATGCCCTGCTCAGTCCATGTTACCAATGGCGCCAGAAACGTATCTGTGGAGACTACCGTAGGTGATACGATGTATTGCTGACTACTGATTGGATGTACTCACACTTGATCTGTCTGTAACGTTGATCAGACTCAGGCCATATATCCTGTTCCTGAAACAATAAGGAAACAACATTTAATTATTTGTTTAAAGACATATTCCGCACTAAATCTGTGAAATTAGTCGCAATATCAACCTGGCATACTATGCTGATTGTGCATGCGTCGTAAAAATTGAAACCTAAGTGAAACCCTGCATATAATAGAAAGATGTAAGCAAATGTTAGGTTTTTCCGATATACGACTCAGAAAATGAATAACCTTCCGGATATTGCAACATGATAATGATCCGATAATATTCCGATAATGTCACCAGGAAGCAAACTCAATCCGTCAAACACACATGCCATTTTAACTTTAAACGTCTCTCACGACCAATTAATTTCAGTTTGGTCCAACACTGTGACATTTGTCATTGATTACCCCACAGGGCTGTAAACACAACCAAATTTGAAAATGGCCACAATTCTTACTGTCAGGAATTCAACCACAAGCTGACACACCAATGACAGTTAACACATTTCTCCTGAGAAAAAAAATGCTAAATCTTCTTCCTGATGGGACTTTTTCCTACGCACCTAAAACCTAAAGCAGTGCAGCCATAGGGTAAAGTTACTATTGCGAATGTTTATTGATTTTGTGTTTGTGTCATTAAGGGGAGGTCACTCTGACAAAACTGGAAACAGAAGACTGTGTCACTCGGCGCCGACGGAGGTGAGACTAGTTCTGACTGACATAGATGTCACTCAACATCAACCGTGACACTTCAAAATTTACATCCAATTAGTATGTAAACTTCTGTAAATCTCATCAGTACAGTTCATTCATGTGGAGCTTTGTTAACAAGCACGTCTAATGAAGTCAGATATATAGAAACGGCAAATGTCTGAATATGTCAGTAAAATGTTAAAGAAATATTATTTTACCAAGAGTTGAGAAGGTAAAAAATGTTGCGTGAATATGAGTTATCTTTCGTCGTTTTACTAAATGTTCATAATTCCTTACTACATGTTCATCAATTCTTACTACATGTTCATCATTTTCCATCATATTGTTCATTGATTCTCACCACAATGTCTATAATTTTATTGTGTGTTATTTTTCAGTATGTCATCAATGGTTTATGACCATATCACAGGACACAGACAATGTATTATTGTATTTGTAATCATTACCCTCAATGAACTCATTAATTAAAGCTAGCATGTACCCAGGCGGCCATCATAAGACAGACATGCAATGGCAGCAATTCTAATAATACAGCAACAAGACGTTCATAAATAATTCTGGAAGAAAGACAAATCAATTGCACAACAAGTACAGTGTGTTAGGTAATATCCGTCATCCAAGCTGCAATTCTGATGTTTGTCTGGCGTGAAAGCTAGACTTTTGTAGACATGGCGCTGACCAAATTATTATTGATAAGTGTGTGACTAGTATTTATATATCGACTAGTTTCCAACTGATAACTGGCTATTCTCTATGCTTGACATTGATATATGATGAGTCAATTTCCTGCTGCAAAAGTTAGGTTGATATGTTCATGATATAGCTACCATGTAATTCAAGGATTTGAAAATCAGAAATCAGAGAAAAAAGTTCCTAAACTCAATCACAGCTAGTTTTTTTTCCAGTTTGTATGAATAATGCCAAAAATGCAGAATATTTCTGCAATGGTGATTATTGTCTAGGAACAAGCTGTTGGCATCTAGTTATGTCATTGATGAGGAATCATTTAACATCCTCTTTCATATTGGTTTGTACATTTCTGCTTTTAACCATGGAACCAGATGTAACAGGATTTGTAAGGATCTCAACAGAAATATGCCTCAGTCTCTCAATAGATGGCTGAAAGTTTGCTGGGTAGATCTTATAAGAATGTGGTCAGCCTTACCCCCGCTTAGCACAATAACCTTCCATTAGCTGTAACTGATATGGAGCCATCTTCAAAGTAACCATATCAAACCAGTATTGCAAATAAGCAGAACATTTGACCTTTATAAAAAATAACGTGACAATAATTTCTTGATCATGAATCCCACATTTCTCTTCACTCCCAGACACATGTGATAGATCCCATGCAGGAAATCACGGAATTGATTCAATTTGATGTCAATATATTGTCAAACATGATCCTTCCTCACACGGATCTTATAACTCACATAAATACAAATATTTGCTGTAAAGAGAAAAGGTCAAAGATTACGCCACTTGGTATTACCCAAACAGAGAATCTGAGGATATGATGTTACGCCACTGTTACCAGTAGTTACCATGGTACATCTTGACATTTGCGACTTGTTACCAGATAGAAGCGAGCATTACATAGAGAGAGGAGACCGTTAATGCACACAGGAAGGCAGTTCCAGCAAGAGGTCTGGAGCGATGACACGGCTATCAGACCTCAGAACATGTGTAAATACTGGATAGAGAGTTGCCGGCAACATGATCTGTGTAATACGGTAATGATATTACTAGCACTTCTTGATGGGATCTTAGGCCTGCCACATACATAGACTATGCAGAGGGGTACTTATACTATGCAGATGGTTACATTACATAGACTAAAGATGGATACATATACTTTGCGGATGGGTACATGGACTATGCAGATGGGTACATGGACTATGCAGATGGGTACATAGACTATGTAGAAGAGTACATAGACTATGCAGAAGGGTACATATACCATGCAGAAGAGTACATAGACTATGCAGATGGGTACATTACATAGACTAAAGATGGATACATATACTTTGTGGATGAGTACATGGACTATGCAGTGGGTACATAGACTATGCAGAGGGGTACTTATACTATGTAGAAGAGTACATAGACTATGCAGATGGGTATGCCACTGTAGTGGAATGACATCACTCTGGGTTTGAAGGAACAGTTTCACTGGAATTTGCCGGTCACAGACTTCTGCGATGCCACTGCTGACAACCAGCCATGTCAAAATGGCAATAAAGAATTAACTGTAAATCCATAAAGCTTGTGTCCTGTTTCAAGTTTCAAGTCATCTGTATCAAACAGGAATGTAGTATTTCTAATGAGAATATCATAAGGTCTAGATGAATGTTTGTTGTTCAGAGAGACTTGCTGCTCAGGATGTGGAGGAATATCATTTCATCATTTGTCTTCTAAGCTGAGAGACATATTGCAATATTTTTCTTTCCTACTAGTTGTGTTGGTAAAATAATTTAAAATGCCTTTATGATAATCTGTTATTTTCCATAAGAATAATTGAACACATCTTTGTTCAGAAGATTTTATATCCAGATTAGACAAACTCTACTGTTTGGAACATAGCATAATAAAATACTGCAGACTTTTCCATTTATGACTAGGAATTAGAATTCCATTCTATTTCCACAAGACAGGATAATCTCCATCGCGGTCGTTCTGGCAACTCAGCTCTGAAATAGCTCACACAATCTCCAGGGCTTACGAAACATTCTCCTGAAACATTCTCAAACACTTTGTGTTAATGTGCTGTGAGTTTCTTTAAGACGTATGTTTTGACATCCAATGCTCACTGTTGTATAAGGCTTGCATCTCTCACCGTCACAGCTGTTTCCAATAAAGATGAAGGGAGTTAAAAAGTATCTGTCATAATATTAGCTGTATATTCCAATTACTGTACAGTAAGAAATATATTGAAAGCGTAGCTATTGCATAACAAAAAATCGACAGCACAAATTTTCAGGCGTACCGCAGTTCTTGTCCGATAATATTGTTAAGAAGATTGGTTCCTGGGTAGTAAAGATTTCAAAGATTTGAAAGAGGATAAAAAAAGAAAAAAAAGTGACAAACCTATTACTCTGCAATCCCCAAAAGCCAAGTAACAGAAACATACAAATAGTATTTTACTTAAATGAAATACTCCCAATAGAATGAGGGAACAACTACTTTAAATTTCCAAATCTTAACTGATAAAAACTTCTTGCTGTATTAATCAAAATTCTACATGGCATGCCATAAAGCCTTTGGCATTAATATGGTTAAAATGCAATCTGAATTCCTGTAATCCATTTTAATTATTGCATATATTTTTAAAATTATTATTCCATAAGGAATTAGACATTTCAATACATTATTTCAAGACACAAAGTAGGCACCAGCTTGGATATACATCAGAGGGCTTATTCTCGAAACGTACTTACAAACTTCTTAGTCTAAGAACAGTTCGTAGCCATAGTATAAGAATCTCTAAGATTGTCTTACGATCATAAGAACGTTTCGAGAATAGGCCCCCAGATGCACATATACCGGTATGCAATATCTGGTGCATGTAAAAGATCTACCACACTCATTAAGGCATATAAATCTGAAACATAACCCTAAGAGAGACATGATTTACATTGAAGACAGGAAACATTATCAAATAATAAAAATATGTTTACAAGATACACAATATCATAAATATAAAAGTATCATATTATTTGCAAAATGTTCAGATTAGATATCTTTTACAAACAAAAAATTAATAAAATAAAGTAGGAACAAAGATACATGTAGTTTGAATTGCAATGTAATAAAGTTTTTAAAATTTATTTTCAACATTATACTGAATTTATGTTACTTTTGATAATCCAATAAAACTATTTCTTCATCAACAATTTTTGAAAATTACAAGTAGCATACCCGGTAAATGTATTGTTTAGTAAGAAAAAAACCCCAATAAAATGCATTTTTCTTTACCGTAAATAGTATTTCCGTGTACGATTTTTCCACCTGTCAGACTTCTGACATTATGAGTGCACGGACCAGTGAGGAAAGCACCTGAGCATGGAATAGTTTAAAGACGCCCACTCGCTCCTGATAAAATAATTTCTCTGCACCCTCGCTGCAGGTTCTGTTCTGCTGCTGGTATCAGAACACACTCACAGGACCTTCTCCTACTGGGAAATTAGCTCCGGTTGCACCAGTATCTCCTCGTGGTGCAACAAATCTGGCATTTTCAACAACAATATCATGTCATTTGACATTTTTCTATCACTTCCAATGCAGGAATACCAGGGAGATATGGAAGGCAATAATGTTTTCTTTGCTTTTGTATCCAGTATGATATCAACAAAGAGGACTGGTGGGCATTCCAAGCCAATAAAGCACATCTCAGTTTTTGTGATAATGCATTGGGGTAGACACTCTGACATGCCAGGTATGTTTGTTCAAAGATATGTTCTTTTAGCAATGAGCATTAGGATTCCAGTGTTCACATTCCAGTACCCGATACATCAAGGTTATTGCCCATGGTCAGTTGGACTGGACACATGATTGTGGGTTCCACTAAAATGACAAATCTTTACTTCAGATTTTCCATACATAAGCAACACACCACGAATATATCAATAAAGTTTACATCTACATTTCCTTTCTTGTTTCCAGGTAACATTAGTGTGTCAAAATGAATAAATGGAGCAGTAGTTAACTATTTACGGCATAGCAGGAATATTTCACCCAGTGTTTCATAAATATTTATGATAAACCAAATTTCTGAGTGAGCGAGTGGGTGATTATGGAGTTTAACGTCGCTGCGGCAATATTTCACCAATTTGTGACGACCCAAATTTCCGAAGATATACATGCGATAAAATCGTGTATTCCTGGATCTCATGTGTTAACCAACTTTCCTATCTTTCCCATACAGAGACAGATGTACTAAATCCGGCATCGCTAATCTATCACTCCCAGCGGATCCTTCAGACCGTTCCTGTCGTCACGTCTTCATCCCAGCGCCGTTCAGGTGAGTGTTCCATCTCCTACTGTTGTTGTGTTTCTTACCACTGTTGTTCTAAGTCTGCTATTGTTTGTTTCCCTTGCTGCTGTTACGACTGTCTGCACTTCAGAGTCGGACCAGAATACATCATCAGACCAAGGCTTTGCTAGAAATGCTGGAAAGTGAAGTGGAACCGACACTCCCGTCTCGGTGCGTCACGACTGTACATCTAGCGAAAACAACGGCAATTATACTTCAGGTGAGTATTGCTGGAATCCTGACCAGGATTCTCACTTCCTGTTCGTAACAACCTACTCTGTGTCTGTAAAATATATGCGAGCCTGGCATTTTTTTTCAAGTTTTCAAGACCTTGTATTTGGCAGTCGTACGCCTGCATGTGAGGAAGAAAAGTTCAAACTCTCAAAAACAATGTTTACTTGAAGTAATTCCACCCACTGAAACCTGCAACATACACAGGTAATTGTACTTTAAGTCTTTACCTTGAAATATGACACCAATGTGGACAGGAGTCACAACACATACTGAATTTCTTAACATCTCATTTGAGAAAATACCAATGTTTTTTTTTTACCCAAAATATTTGTTCGCCATAACTCTGCCATATTTAAAAAATTATATTTAAAACAACCCAAAAAGAATTAACACTTTGACAATCTATTTCAAAGAATAATGAAAATGTAAAGAATAGTGAAAGGAATTAACCAAAATATTTGTTCGCCATAACTCTGCCATATTTTAAAAATTATATTTAAAACAACCACAAAAATGAACACTTTGACAATCTGTTTCAAAGAATAATGAAAATTTAAAGAATAGTGAAAGGTATTAACCTAACGATTTCTACCACAATGATCTTACTTAATGATGAACAAATCCACCCTCTTAACACTTCAGGTAAAAGCAGTCTCAGATAATGTTGGTCTAACAAATGAAGTCAAAACACGGTGCACCCAGACCAACTAAACTTCAGAGCACATTGCCATGTGGCACAGTTATTCCGTCCTGGCTTCAGGTGATCTATCCTACATTTGGATCCAAGCTCCAGAAACACAGATGTCTGAGCCCACGTGGTGGGGGCGTTTATTTTAATATACAAAGAATAACAGGCATGTGTACTATCCAAAGAAAACTTTCCGGAGTATAAGTACGTCATGTTTACTATTTAGAAAGGATCCTGTAAACACAGAGGGAAAACAGGTGTGTATGTTATACCAAATTACGTTCACAGCAATTTTCCAGGATCAATAAAATGACAATTAGAATGTATAAATTGAAATGTATAATTAAATGCAGATATATACAATAATGTTTTGAAATGAGTTTACTATTACAGAAAGATATTGTAAATCTAGCAGGTATTCACAAAAATGTAAAAAATATTAACCCTTACTCATTTGGCTATAAAGATACACCTATCCCACGGATAATAACTTAGATTGTCAAGCAGAAAGATTCGACATAAAAGCACACGGCTTGCACCTCAAATGTCCGCCCACCGCTATGAATGTCAGTTGTCTGCTGCAGAGCTCTATCCAATGTCACGCTGTATCACCTTCACACACCTCCGGGTTCAAGTTCCAACGCACTTGACATGCACCAGGCATATTCCTGGCATTACAATACGGCACAACAGTATGCAACGGCTTATTTCACAAATTAGACAGAAATTTAGAAGTTAACCGTCCGTGAAACTCTTACGGCATATCAGCATAATGAGCTGATTGTAAATGCAGCCATGATACGGAGTAAAACCACCTTAAAGCAGGCGGGATACTTCAATGGTACGGTGTGCATGCTAGACAAGGGTTAAGCTCTGAAATGTTTTCTAACAATGACAAACAGAGCAAAGTCAGGCAACATGGTAGTTTTCTAGATTTGACTTTGACACATCATGATGGATGAGAGTAAAACCTAACACAAGTTAGACAAAAGGTTGCAATGCAGAATACTTTTAATTGGCGTGACATAACATATTAATGTCAAGGATAATACACAGAAAGCTGCCATTTATACCAGGGAACGAACACACACATTCACCGCTGTAACCAAAAGCTACTATTACAAATTGCCACCAACCACCATTAAATTTAATAGATATTAAGTGTCATATAACACCAACAGATGCAACTCAAACTATATTCAACAATGAAGTGATGATGGTGTATGCACATTGTATGATAGTAGTGTTCAACACTGAGATGACCATGAACCTGCTTCTGGGATAGGTCGGCGTTGCAGGAACCTGCTATTGGGATAGGTCGGCGTTGCAGGAACCTGCTATTGGGATAGGTCGGAGTTGCCAGACCTTCAGGCTACAGATCGGCAAACTCTCTCACAATTCCTGCAATGGTTGGACAAGGAGTGTTTCGGTCAGATGAAAGTCATGTACCAAGACCTCTCCAAATATCGCAAGCATGTCTTCTGCACCTAAAAATCACTTTCCGATTGGCTGAATTCCTGTTTTAGCCATTGACTTGACCAGGAACGAGCGGTGGGACATGTAATTTACTGCTGGTCTCTCATCTTCTGCACCTGGGACCCATGCAACATAAACAACGTATTGGTCTTGTGTCTTTGATGTGTGCTGAGGAGGCAGGACCTATTCATTTTTAGGATAATGGAATTATTGGTTTCCATTCGTACAAGCACCGGGAACTGATTTCACGGTCGAATCCAATCAGTTACTGATACCAAAGAATCTTGTTTTTTACAGGAACCGTCCATCTTTATAATGAGTGCAAGTGAAGAACAACAAAAACTTGAAAGGAGACCCCCAGCAACAAGTGCACATTCATTAACCCTAAACTGATTACATTCCTTCTCAGAAAGATTTCAATAACGTCTTTTTAAGGAATATATAAAATATAGACGTGTGGCATCTACTTTTGTTGCAAAATGAATTCTCTTCCAATGAAGATATTATATGATGCTTTTATGAAAAAAAAAATATTTTGACAGTATTTCTATGAATAGATGACCTCACATGTTTGTTATAAAGTGTATGGTGATGCAGTAAGATAAGACTGAATGCTGTGTAATGAACTTGGCCTTGGTAATTAACCGAAGCCATCTTACATCAAAGGAACTGACTAATGGTTCATGGTCAGTTTGACTTCAGTGCAACAGGATACAAATCGGCAGAACCGGAATGATACCAATGGAACAGACCAATGCTATGACACTTGTATCAAAAAATACTTTGTGATACTATTTTTAACACAAACAAATATTTTCTATTACAATTCAAACTATGGTTGGCATTTCCAGAGGTCTCAAAGTGTTATCGTATATTTTATGTTGATTTCAGGACAGATGAAGGATGCTGTCTGCATGGTTTTCGTACAGTGACTCCAGGTTTGTAGATAGGTGTCGCCACCGCTCCTGGTAAGCAGATTACCTCACAGCTATTTCAACTAAAGAGCTTTAACAATGTGTCCAACGGTACAAATCAACTTTCAGAGCTTAACACCCCTGAAACCATTACGTTCACTCCAAAGTGGTTTCTTCTGAGCGTGTCATGCTGAAAGTGGGTGTGGCTTCCATTGGTTTACCCATACCAAAGAACCATCAGAAATTATGATTAGTTCCAATGTCATTATCACGAGCGACTAGCTGCCATTTTCAGCTTCATCCATTATGCATTTTGTCAGCAGCTTCCAGAAAAGATACTATCATAAGAAAACAACAGACTAGGTTTCAAACACATCAAAAGGCGCGTGGAACATATTAAGTTTAAGACGAGACATTCGGTCTCCATTTCAACATGGGATAATTTCCTAAGACAATGCAAGAGCACACAGTAGGTTGATTTGACCCCAGTGACACTGTCCTGAGACATTATCACATAATAACTGCCTTGAAAGTTGGACACGAGTAGATACGTACATGTATTATCATAAGTTCAAACTGCCCATAAATCCGTAATCAGCTAATTTGTAATGGTACTCCATGCCAAAGCAAACCATATCGATTGACCATAAAGTCTCAAGTGTTATTAGTCCTTCCTAAAACTTTGATGAACAACATAAAACTTTCTTTAACTTTGGAGATATTGAAATAACTTGATAAATGTGAAATGTATTTGTAATATTTGCTATCTTTCAGTGTTAAATAGAGACATATTATCATTGAATCATATACAAATCATTATGGCTACTTATTTTCACTTTATCTTAGCCTAGGCTAGATAATTTAATATTAATACTAATTAACTAATTATACAACATTTAGTCAAACTAAATAAACACAAGCAGATCATCTTTCCTCTGAGTAAAAGCTTCAATCTCTGTCAAAGATATATTATTCAACAATAATTTGGTCCATTAACTTTTACGCAGATTGTAAAACGTTATATGTATTTGCTAAGGGAAAAACCTTAAAAATAATAATTTTATGAATTTATCATTTATTGATCTGCAAGGGCGGCTGTTTGTTGAGAGCTGTCTGAGAGCTGTGTTTTGTTTATCATCAGTGGAGTCTCTGGCACACATACAGTGTTCAGACGCGATGCAGACGTATCTTAATATCTGCACAGTTTCCTGTCCCGATTGCCCACAGAGCATGTAAGAAAACCAAACACAATCACGCAACCAGGAGGATTTGATCACTAGCGCAGACCTAACATTCGCTAAACACGAAAAACAGACGCACTTCTTAGAAATTCCCAAACCAATACCAAGCCGCAGAGCGGATCTGGCAAATCTTTTCTGGCTCGGATTCCTCAATGTGGTTTCTCGCTATTAGAAGCGTGACGGGGGGTCATTTAAAAACATCAGTAAAGTATGTGAACATTTGCAGTCCAAACAACACCATTTGCCGAAATAGCTGTAATTATGTGTAAAAATGAAAGAATTTTTACGATGTTCGCAGGTATCCATACGTTGCAAACAGCCAGATCTTGTTGATAATTGATGTCAATGTATTTGAAAACTGTGAGTTAACCACACACAGAATGTCTAAAAACAAGCAAATTCTGGCGTGCTAATGTCTGGTTCACATCTTTGGCATGCAATTGAATGTATGTGTCTGTTCCCCAGCGCTAAGCCAGCAGATTGAACAAAGCTGTGCAGTGGCGTAAGAGTAAGCACAACACAGTTGTTCCTTCATCAGAACTGTTCCATTCTCTGGCAAACAGTTTAAATCTCGGATATCTCTCTCACTGTATTCTGAAAGCAGACACTGTTGCACATTCTTGTCTTGTAACCAGGATATTGTATTTTCTTCCAGAGATAAAAGAAGTGCCTATACTGTACTTGCATCTTGGCACTGCTTCGAGCTCAGCTTGGTTTTCAGGCAGGTCTAGATGACCTTAGATTTGTGGGTTGAACTGACATGCCATTAAGATTGTGCAGATATCAGAAGATACATGGCATCAGATATATACACGATAAGAGATAATATTTTACATGTGATGTATGAGGATAATGTTGAGATGAAAAGAGGACAACAAAGACATGAAAACTTACATGGCACCAATAAATAAGCTCTGGGATAATGGGTCCACCATAAGGTAGCGATAATATCTCGGCTCCGTACTTTGACCATCATGGAATGAACTCACTTGTAGATCTGAAAAACACAAAACAATTTTTTTTATTAAACAATTTTCTGAGAAACGACAAAGTAGCTAATGTAATCAAGCATCACATCAAACAATTCAAAATCTGGTCCAACCAATATATCAAATGCCAGGGGAAAAATGCTTTGATCATGAAATAGTCTTGATTAATAAAAGTCAAGAATCATAACAATATCACATCATATCACAATTGCAAGAATAGCAAATCATTTCCCTGAAAATAATATTAATCATCTAATGGATTACTAGCAGCAACATCAGAGAACACATGCTTGACTGGAGATACTGGTATTTATCTAGGTCTTTTGACAAATGAGCAACGATGATGTCAAAGAAACTCCATGTCCAAGTTAATCATATTTGTCTCATCTCGGGATAACGATATTCGTGTGGGTCTACAATAGGGGCCCTGGAGGGATCGGGGCTCGGAATCTGCAGTAATGCAGTTATATCATGTTCCCCTATTGGTGAACGACGACCTGGTTTCGGTATACCGACCCTAATCAGACAAGACCAGAGAGCATTGAGCTCTTAAATTGAATTATGTGTTTTGTAGAGGCGCCGATGTCCAATGAATGCAGGAGATCGCACCATCTCTCCCTGGAGCCGAAACCATGCAACCATTAGTCGCCAGGCACCGATCTGTATTAGCCTATCATAACAGATTGTATCATGGTAATGGGTCATCCACAGTGTGGCATAACAATTTGCAGATCAACAGCCCAAAATATTTATTTCAGGATAAATCGTCTGAATTGTCGGCGTTTCATATTTGATGATAACTATGCAAACTACATTTCGGATATTCATGGTGACGGTTCTATTTCAACAGTGATGAAAGATTGTCATTTCATTTCGGAGAAGAATTTTTATGGACATCTGTGGACATAGGAGTATTATAGGAGATTACATCTTTGGAGGCTTAGCGCGATCTCCGAGATAATTTGATTCCTCATCCAGTCCCGGCCACAGCGACAGAGGAGAGGCGTGACCCGGATTCTCTGATCAGCGGTGACAAATTAAATTCCGCTGCAGACAAGGTAATCGCAGCAAGGACTTATGGGATATCAGACTTGTGGCAAATGTCAGCGAGATGACGAAGCGATGTGAAGAGCTCATCAAGGGAGACAATTTGTTAATCAAAGACACGGTGAGGGAAGACCTGCAAATCACAAAGGTGGAAAACACCATGTGGAAATCCACACTTGTTGCAATGCTTCTTAATAATCTATTGGAGATGTTGGATGTGAAATCAGTAAATGGCCAAGTATAAGAGTCTCACGAGATTGGAGATTCATCATGATTTTATGCTTTGCTAAACACATACAACAGCACATGTCTTTGGTGAAAAGGTGTGGATTTTAGTATTTTTTTATGTTGTCAGCATTTCCTGATGATGATAAACGTGCAACTTCCTGTGTGGGTCCTACAGATAGCAGAAAGAGAACTACCGAAATAAGACACGTCAGAATAGAACTGAATTAGAAACATTTGTCATCAGCGTTATCTAGCACACTTTGTCATCTGGTTTTGCAATTACAAAATGAAGCTAATTTTTTGGTTGAACAAAGCTGCCCAGACTTTGAGATGATTGTAACAGATAACTGCTGTATGTCTGCAGGTAGGATTCAACAGTGTGTGGTCTTGTTATAATAAGCTCTCAGTATAGACAACACCAACTTCACCAATACACACGGACAGTAAACAAATACATAACATCAGCTTCCAAGCAGAAACAAAATGAATCTATGCCAAGAATTCTTTAATAAAACCAAAATAATAAACTTAAAGTAGATGTAATGTACATTCTGTATGCTGTCTGTCCATATTAACATTAAATAAAAATCAACAATGCCAAAAGCATGAAACTATTTATGTTAATGGTGTTGAAATCAATGTCATAAATCTTATGTGAGATATTGGCCATCTAATAGCATGACCTTGTAGGTCAGTGATATGACCACGACTGACCTCCTACAGGAAAAGCTAGCGTTGCTACAACCTACATATAATAAGCAATTACAAGCAGAGGAAACTGGTAGTTCCCGTCACTGACTTTGACCAACATACACCGTAGTGCAGAAGGTGCACTAACTTTCCTTTAATTAATCATTAATTTTCTCTAAAATAAATTACTTAGGAATATCTCTAAATAGCGGTCGACATACTGGAATTATCATATTAATTCCCACTTCTAGAAGATAATTGATTTGCTTTTACTATTTCATCATGCTAAGGCTCTTGTTCGAGAATAGGTTAATTAAATGTTCCATCTGTGGACATCAAGAGCAATGTTACAGTCACCAAGAACAGTGTTATGGACACCAAGAGCAGTGCTATAAACACCAAGAGCAGTGCTATGGACATCAAGAGCAGTGCTATGAACACCAAGAGCAGTGCTATGGACATCAAGAGCAGTGATATGGACATCAAGAGCAGTGCTATGAACACCAAGAGCAGTGCTATGGACATAAAGAGCAGTAACATAAACACCAAGAGCAGTTCTATGGACATCAAGAGCAGTAATATGGACATCAAGAGCTATGGGCTGCTTCGTGACATGGGCGTCACTTCGTGTTCAGAACACATGGAACTCCCTGTCCAGAAATACACCGGTGTCATATGATAAGGGCAGGAGGCTTGCCAGTTATAGCTGAGTGCAATTAACATCACATCATGTCTGATAGCACGTATAAATAAACCATAATGGGCAATATGTTCCTTTCTCTCAGATTAGTTTTGGAATAACAATCATAAAAAAAACATATTTTCATCATATGGAGATTTGCGTTAAGTAAACGAGTATTGTAGATACACCAAAAACACATTGCCTGGTTTTTAGAAGCAATGTTTTATGTATACCATATGTAATATTGCGGTCATATGAATGATTTGTCAATGAAACATCACCTTCTACACCTGCTGTACTAATGAGTTGTATTTATGTCATGTGACAACAGAATAAATAATTATCTCCTCTGCAATATATAAAGTAGAGAAGTGGACAAGAAGAACATCAACCGATACCAAGGTGCACATTCTGATGTCAGACACAGACCAGGTGTGCGTTCAAAGACACAAGCGCTTTCAAGCAGCTTACCAAACTAGCCACTGTCTCAAGAGTCATAGGTATGAACCGTAGATGGGACAGGGAACCAGTTTAGCTAAGCGGCTTACTCAGTCCTTGTGTCTTTGAACGCACCCCTGGTATACTCCCCACAGACCAGGTATACTCCCCCCCCACAGACCAGGTATACTCCCCGCTCACTACAGAGCGAGATTGTCTACACACTGGTTACCTCTGTCAGTGACAAGCCAGGAGATAACTCACACAGCTGTGATGTAGAACACATTTGCCAGACAAATTAGTACTGTTTTAGGAGCGAATCTCCTGATAAATCTCCGGGATGTACTGCTTCAATTTATGTCTCCAGCCAAATAGGTTTTATTCGCCAGAACAGGCATGATATGCTATCTAGTGCAACAGATGTAATCCCATTATACAACAGGGATAACACATGTGTTTACGTA
This sequence comes from Lepetodrilus galriftensis, assembly GCA_032361785.1. Lineage (NCBI taxonomy): Eukaryota > Metazoa > Mollusca > Gastropoda > Lepetellida > Lepetodrilidae > Lepetodrilus > Lepetodrilus galriftensis. The sequence goes on from JAUTBZ010133901.1 coordinate 15,405, forward strand.
CAGACGCTGGAGGATACCCTGGTTAGGTAATGGTGATCCTGAAATGCTGGGATATGCACAGGGACAGACTTACAGAACACTATGTAATAACATTGCAATGATAGAAACTGCTTAATCAAAACAATATGTATATATGTATGATTGTGAATGATGCACATGCAATTATTATTATTAATTTATATTATTAATAATTTATATATATATATATATATGTATAATATGATTCATATCTCATACTACATTATGTATACCAAATGTTGAAACCATTGAACATGAATAACTTAGATATTTTGTTTGCAATCCATAAGGGCGAGCCAACCAGGTTTGAATCCCATTAGAGAACTATTACTGACATCCTCGCACCGAGATGACCTAATACCAGGTCACTACAACTACGCGCAGCCGTCTGACAAACTACGGACCAGTGCCACAGACGTACGCGAGATGGCAACACTTATACGAAGAACCTACACAGACACACACTTCGTCACTTGCATAGAGAGGTTATTTCAGGAAGTGATGCACAATTCATTACCCTGGGAAGGGAGATTTACAGACGGCATATCGATGAAGCGCGGGTGATCCATTCTGGCTAACTACCAATGTACCGCCAGCTTGCGTAATCACATGGCCGACGTACACGTAACGCGAACTAGTCAATATTGATTAAATTGAAAACACACATTACTTGAATGACAAGCTAGAAATTCTCAATAACTCGTATTACATCCTTGAAACAACAAGCTCGCGAGCAGCGATGGCAGAGATTGTTCAGATACATATATTTACGAACACCCTATTCCGGAGAAATCATTAAGATATTTATAGAACCTTACAGTGAAAATCCATTGGTCACATATCTGTTAGCAAATACTCAGGATTAATATACTTAAAAAACATATATTTATTTATAACAGATTTACGTACTTCTCATAAACATTTTAATATACCATATTCCTAGAGCAACATTCCTTAAAAAGAGAATATCTGGAAATATATTGGAATTATTGCACATATTTGATTGAATTGGTTCCCTTCATAAAAATGTTTTCTTATTGATCCATATGTCATACACATATCACAGAACTACTGTGATATTTAGAATTACCTTTTTTACCCACTTAACAACCTTGTATATTACCTGATAAATATTATATACATCCACCAACAATACGTCTCCACAATCCCAGAACAAAATTTAAGAATCTGTGGATTTTGCATTACACAATGTTTAGTCGTAATAGTCTGTAATCTACAATCCAAAAGAATTTCAAACATTGCAAAGTTCAACTAGCATTAAGTAAATATATTACATGGATATCATGTTGACAATAATTAAAGTAATTGTCGACTTTAAAATTCTGAAGTGCCAGCATTGCTGACATAAACACTGCCATGGATCCAGTAGAGTCCGCTGTACATGTGAGAATCAGAACATATTTAATTAAATGATTACTGGGAAAAACCTCGCCTTCTAACAACATCTCGTATTACTTAAATATAATCCGGTAAATTGTAGTCTTTACTTTGATGGCTGGAGAACACGATAGCGATACGTTTGATGTGAAACGTTACATACATCGGCTTACCATACGTCGGGGCATAATTTCAATTTCCACCTGTTTTTGTGCACAAGATAAACATAACATGGGGTGATTAGGAACCTAATACAGAGAAAGTTACCAACTCACATTCATGATAAATATAGATGTCATAACCCAGTCATTACATAACCATGTTTCTCCGGTCGTAAAACTCTGAACTGATAGTCAAAACATGGTCGATAACAAGAATGATATACATGTTCGGCAAGAACATATCACACCAGGTTCATTCTGGGATATAGGACGTAGATTACAGATGGAAATTAACCAATTTCGTACAAGTGTTGCCCATGTGCGATGAGATGGTGTTTTCCGCGCTTTGGAGAGCATGTTTCTACACCACGAGGCAAACAAACAAAGCAGGTGTTTGTGGATGTATGTATGTTGTGGCAGCAAGCAAGAAACCAGGCCATATGTCGAGCAGTGCTGACTATTTCTGTCAGCATAACAACTGCTAATATTTCACCATTAAGAAGGCATAATGATGTTCTTCTTTATGAAGTAAGTGACAGTTATCGATATACTTTTCTTCACATGGAAAAAGCAATGAACTAATTAACCCTCTCCATGCTGAAGGCAACCGGAAATACCCTAAAGAGGTGTACCTGTGTTAATTCAGCGGGGAGATGGTTACGGTAGGAGGCAAACATACAACAGTGTGTTAAGAAACAGGAATCACAGCAGGCTGGTGTGAACCAAGGGAGATAACTGCACACTAGGCAGAAAATATGGAAGCCATTGACATGAAGACAGTGATTACATCACTGAGTTTAACCAATGATTCCGAGGAACACAGCGCATTGCCAAATGTCAGTCATCGGAGGTCAGACTCGGCCAGATTGGCAAACATCAGTGCGGAAAAAACGTAGTTGCATTAGAACACTCATTACTCTGTCAGCATTACAACACACGAGCAATTTACATGACAATAATTTGACGATGCTTTGAGAAATTACCCCCTGGGGTATCACATACATATAATAGCAGTAATAGCTGCTGTGACATGGCTATGTTGTTAGCGGTGCTTAACGCCTCTTAGAAAATCTTTAACCTTCTTTCGACTGCAGGCTGCTGGAGATGCCCAGCTGTGCAGTGACTTACTATTCTAGTCGGAATAAAGCTAAATAAAGCCGACATCAATCTACACATTTGAGAAACTACTATAGTTTAGGAATACTTTGTGTACAATGATATTCATAGCAGAAACATGCGCTTGAATATTAATTCTATAGTGATCCAAATATAGGATGTTGTTACATCTATCCCCTCCCCGCCCCCACCCCAAATATTAACCTAAATCCTACTGATTGTCATAGAATGTCTTTCATTGGAAGATGTAAAACTCTTTTACCACAAAAAATTATATATATAAAATTTTAAAGAAATTATAAAAAAAAAGCAAATAGGAAAATGGATTTTTGTTACATAACAATACAGAGCAGAATTCAGAAGTAACTACACAATGCTATTCAAGTAAAACATGTGGTATGAATTTGCATACAAACTATTTAAAGTGCTTTCCTTTAAACCAATTATTCACAAATAATTACACAGCTACTAATGTATTCATGGTGGCCATCATTTCAACTTGAGACATTGAATTCCAGTAAATATTCACAAGCATAACATACGTTTTTTATCTTTCAACAAGACTAAAACTTAAGAGCAACCACCTATCAAAGTCATGTCTGATTACAGAAAAACTCCAGCTATGTGTTAACTACTTGGTCTGTCACGATACTGCAACCTTTCCACTGATATTGTCACGGGCTGATTTACTGACCTTGCCTTTTAACACATCTACAATTATAAATCACTAACAAGTTTAGAAATACAATTTTTTTTATTTCATTGGTAATCACATCATATGGCTTGAAATAATTTTAAAGAAGGAAATTTTAATGTCTATATATTGTTTCTATTAAAAATATTGTACTTGTAAAATACAGCAATGCAATAGGTCAATGTGTACGTATTTAATTTTTCTTTGTCGTCAGCTGAATCTGGGTATGATTCATCCTCGTGCGCGGGGGTAGTTAATTCAGTTCTCACGTTGTACAATATGAAGTGAGATAGGAACGGAATTAAGCACCCCTGTGTTGTGAGGATGGGCTGGATTAGGAATTATCAGGAGAGTTATCTCCCCTTCTATTTACAGTAGACATTGACAGGTGTGATACAAGAGGACATTTAATGACGCTAATCAGATAGGTGTTACCGACACTAGGCTTTAGTTTGTCCACAAGACGTAAACACGAAGCCCGATAATAATTTATTATTTTCAGCAGCTGAAATTGTTCAAGGCTATCTTGTTACAGATTTGGGTGTTGTAGACTGAATTTAGTTTTTAAATAGAAATTATTTCCAGAAATAGATATGTATAAAAAATATCCAAGTTTCATTTCCTGACTTAGCTTCTAGATTGTATTATTTACTTTGAAACATAATCTCAATCAGTGATTGACATAATAATATGTCAAGCAATTATAACCAGAAGCTTCTAATACTGAATACTGTTCCTGTACTTGATCTATACTTGGCTCCTTACACTCTCACGGCCACCCACTTTTCACAATACAAACAGCAAATTCAGAATATCTCTTATATTGTATTTACGGAAATTTGTATAAAGAATTTTAAAGGCATACAATCACAGTACGTTGACATATTTCATGTTCAAACACATTTTATCTGAAAGTTTGTACATTTTATTTTGGGTAACAAGGTATTTTATTTTGTTATATTTCTTTTGTTTCTCGTAATTGTATGCCTTTAAACATATACATATCTTTCTCATAGGTATTAGCTGTAATGAGTTGAGAAAAAAACATGTTAAACAAAGACACATTACTAATGTGAAATGATACATGGTGACTAGCACAACATAGGAAAAAATAAGGATGGTGTCCCCATGTGTCCGTGGTAAGTATTGCAGCACATCATATGTGATAGTTCTTAGCAGTCCACTCACTGGTGTACATACTACATGATCATTTGGCATTACTATGGCCTTCTACAAAGAGCACATATCAGACATGATGAAAAAGCAACCTAATGCAAAACAACATGGCGGTAATGGCTGCCATTGCAACTTAACACAACAATCAACAACAACACGCCCTAAAAAAAAAGCACCTCTTAGCGTCTAATGTAGCAGCAGGTCAAAAAAAAATTGAGATAAATTTTCCCACGATTTTATAAAGTTTTTCATGATTAGATGGAGGCTTCCTCTCATTTACATAGCTTCCTTCGTGAGTGGAGTCGTAGGAAGGAAATATAATTATTACAGTCGCAACTGCACCAAGTTCCTCTTAGAGGCCACTGTATTGGTTGCAATTAATACCGCTGCATTGTTCCGATTTCAGTGCAGCATGTAAAACAGGCACTTGATGTATTGTTGCCTGCTTTGGGTAGCAGTCTTTGTGCGAGTGCATTGCAAATAGCACACACTCAGGATCACTTGTAATCAATTCCGAGCTAACTGACTTTAAAAGAAAGTCAGTTGTATTTAGAAAGTATAATATTTCTGTTCAGATCACCACACAAAGAATTGATAGATTAACTCACTCGATTGTTAAAAAAATCATTAGGATATACATTGAATATCTGATTGCTGTTGTATTTCCTGGAACATCTAGGATTAGTGCATGTTACATACTAATTCAAACCTTCTTTATTGACTGGCTATATTTATCAGACTTGCAACATATTTAGGTAGGGAAAAAAAACGGTACGATATTTTCTGCTTGACAGAGTTAGAATGCAAACAAGATTGTCTCCATATGTCCTACAACCCAGGAATATATTCGTACCACCTCTGGAATATATTTGTACCTTGTCAGAAAAATTACCGAGCCAATTAGCCATACTTCCTAATTAGCTCTGAACTAACTGGCACATCTGGGTTACAAGAGAGTGAATGGAGAAAGTTGGAGAACTCTTCAAATAAGATTTTTTTCTTTTCGGTGAGCTTTCATACGATCTTTGATTACAATAATTATTCCATGCTCATCACAAGCTCTGTCCAATTATGAATCTGTGAGCACACACACACACGGACGAGTTTGGACATGATTAAATGAAAAGCGATGGTTTATGCTGAACTCTGTGATAACCCGGATCTTACAAGTGAGCAGATCTTGTGGAAATAAATATCATATATCCTAATCACTGTCCACCATACATCAGCTCCACCCAGTCATGAACACTGATAATGCCAGCAGGGCTGCATTTAACAGCAAACACATTTTTATAAAGTTACTTTTTTTTCATTATTAAAATAGCATTAAAAAAAAATCAGCATCGCCTCAAGAAGGTTTAAACACAGTGCTATCGGTTCTGCATACAACGGTACAGAAAGCAGCTGTCATTCTTTTTAACCCTCTCCCTGCTGAAGGTGACTTAAGTTGCCCGATTTTATTCAGCAGGGAGAAGGTTAAAGCTGCACCAAAAGTAGGCATGCACGTCCTCCCAAGACAGCAATATGTGAATTTTATATAAATAGGTCTGATCGGTACGAATGAAAACCGTTGATGAATAGTATGACATCAACATCCCATTTTGCTTCCTTTCCACCGGGATAACCTTTCACTTCCAGATTTTGATGGATTTCAGATATGATTCATATATCTTGACTCGGTATATGATGACCTTTAAAATTCAGAAGGAAATCAATTTCTGGAAGATGGTTGTCTGTGTATGGTACGCATAAGTCGGTCCTCGTTGAATACAGATGGATGGAACTGAACTAAGGACAGCATGGGCTCCTCATGACGTTCCATGGCAAGCACTCTTTGGAGGCTCCTTTGTACCCAGACTTCCATACCGAAGCGGCAGGTCCTTCCTCTATCAATTGAAATGCCTGCTATAAATAATGTCTGATCAGTTTCTGTGTAAGGAGCTTGTCTGCCATGTGGTGAGGAGTCTATATGCGAGCTCCTCACAGTGCCATCTCTTCCTGTCCACCTGTCGTATTACTACAACCCAGCTGCTTAAAATACAATATAGATTTCCCCATTCCTGGAAATAAACGCCTTCAAATTGATCAGGATGATATCTGTCATAAAAATATGTTTGTTTCATAGAAGCATAGATGTAAAATGGGAATTATTGATTGGATAATAAAAAATTAACAAAGTAATTAACGTAGCCAATTAGGATATGGCTACAGGAAGACATCAAGATTTACCGGTAGTACTGATTTACTAGCTTTATCGTCAAAAGTACATATTATGTATAGACGTTTTTATGCTGTTCCATTATAATCTGTCAAAACAGAAAATGCCAACCGAAAAACATGACCGATCGTGTCAAAACAAACTATAGCTTGATGGAAAATGCCATTTATCTTCTTAGGAATCATCACAGTCTGGTCAGCCGTACAAGACTGAGGTCAAGGTCATTACAGAAGCAATTGAGGAGTTGAGGTCAAAGCCTGAAGACACGGACTTGTGTAGTATCCTACAATGTCAGCACGTTCTTCTGATTACATCATACAGGAGCGGAGCACAGCTTGTTGAAATCCAATGTGATAACAGTTAGCTAATTGCATCAATATGTTTTTCCATGGTGCCAAAATGGATTTTCTTTTGGGGATGTTGTCAAGATATGCATTAAGGGCCATCTTGCAGTGCAGGATGCATCGAGCGTATGCGGACAAATGTGTTTCTGGGGGCTCAAGCCCAGGCAACTAATTCATACTGGGAATGAAGAGATATTTTTCTCGAAATTAACGTGAACAGTGCAAACTAAATGCAATCGCGGTGTTTAGAATAATGAGGTAACATTTCCTATGCATGAATTTTACAAGGGGATTCAGCGATGTCTTGCTATATTCCGCTATCTGTCTCATTTGAGTTACACACCACGTCAAGCTAGTATTGTGTTGTAAATATATGATTTCCTATAGATATATCAACAAACAGTTACATGGCCTATTTGCAATTGATATATGCTTGAAGGTGTATTTTACAAAGTATTTCATTTTTTTACTGAAAAAGTATACATATCAATACACTATCTTCACCTTATCTTGATGGAAGGGCAAACTATAATGTTTTAAAAGGTTCACCTGATATATCCATTTGGCTTACACTACTAATGGATTTGATACTACACTACTAATGGCTTTGATACTTTAGAGGTTGTGATAGAGCTGTGATGTGACCATCAGCATTATCTGAGGTTATCGCTTTTCACAGTCTGTAGGTTTCTTGCTGGATCAAAACACTGGCTCTCAAATTCCAGTTAATGTTTACTATTTTCTTGTAATGAAACATACTATTATGGTGATTACTTACTTCTATGTTAGTGTCAAGAACATATTGAGTATGCTAATAGTGAGTCTGCCATTCTACTACTACAAACGAGTTAAGCTCAATGAACAAGCTGGTTTCTGAATGTTAACACAGATATGTAGCAATGCTAATTGACATATTTCCATGGATAATATACAGAGATACAGATGTTGAAAGTAATAATAAAATAAGCAATTCTGATAACCTTTCTTGACTTATCATAGTGGCAGGCAGAGAAGTAACGATAACTCAAATCTTTCATTTTGAGAGTTACAAATGTGAACTGAGATCAAATAGAAAAACATCATTCTTAATCTTATGAACTACTGACATATTTTCATACGAATTAACGAACTTGAAATCTTTTCAATGGGTAGATAGGTTTTAAAGAAAACTTTTCAAATTAAAATCAAGTAATTACTTCTTCAAAGGATTGTAATTTTATGTTTCAATAAAAACCTTCATGCCCAGTGTCATAGCCATTAGTACAGGAGCCAATTTAAGAAGTTGGTTCACCCCATGAATTGGCCATGAGAACATTTTAAAATAATTAATTATATACAGTATATAATTTTTATGAATAATGACATTTTGAAACTATCATGTATGAGTACTAATGCTGGATATGGCGATATTCTTAGTCTGAACCATGCAGTCTCGTATCATGGTTTAAATGAAAGGTAAAAACAGTAGTCTGGCCTTCGAACCCTGGTGTTGAGTACTGTTCACCCATGATATGCTGTGTCAATGGCCGCCTGTCTTACAGATCTATCATTTCATTACGTGGGTAAAGCCTTCGCCTGCTGACTTCTCTGATAACCTGCTACATAAATCACAGGAGGGGCGAAAAAATAGAACAAGATAAAATCCGATAAAAATATTTCCGACATTTTCAGTAATACCCGTAGCATTCACTATTTGTATCTTATGGTAACGTGCATTGTCCCCAAAGGCGAAACTCAAATGTCTATCTATATAGGTGTCAGTATTTCATTTTTTTTCCTTTTATCTAAATGTTTCATTATCTTCAAATCCTGGAATAATAAATATGTTTTTTATCCCAAATGTGACACGGCTTGATATACGTTATTGGTAAGTGCTTATGTTTCAGAATGCGTGGATTCTAGACATGGGCCATGACAGTGTAATCTTGCTCTCCTAGTTAACACTGAAACGTCCTGTCATGAATTGGACCACCCTTGTTAACATTCCCAGATAAAGTATGTTCAACAAACACATCTTCCACTCAACACAGCAAAGCTTCAGAGAGAGAGGGAGAGAAAAACGAATGACCCGTCAATGTGATGACAATAGTAATCTCAACGATGACAAAATATCCAGAGTTTATTTATAATATCAAAGACGGAACCGTGAAAAAATCATTTAAATTTACTAAACTGGCTTTCAAAGATATATAAATTTTAAAAAACAAGTAGAGTTGAAAATTATGAATTATTTATCAAGGTGAGAGTGGACTGGATTTCAGAGAATCATATACATTATAAGTAACCATGAGATATATTTAGAAAAACGTAATGTTCCTACTTCAACAATTTATTTTAGCACTCAGAACAAGATTAACATCAATCATTTATATTACAAATTGTATCAATAAGTTTTAATAATTAATTAAAATGATCATCAATCAGTATAACAAATAATATAGAAGTGCAGTATTGTTTTCATTGCCTCCAGCAAGAATGACCGTTACCATGTATGGCTGCTCCAGGCTGCTCTTAACATTGCATGCCTTAATTACATCCCGTGAGGACTTCATACAATGTCCGCGACATCGTGATTAATAAGTATTGTAAGGGAAATCTTTTGTTAGCCTTAATGGACAAATCAGATTACCATTATAAGGTGAACATTTTTTTCTGTATACCATTAAAGAAAAAAGAGCAGCCATTTGTAATCAAGAAGATTACGGAGCTATCTTTATCATTGGCGCTGATCAAAAGCCGACAAGTCATATTTGCAATGTTGTCCGACCTTAAATGTCTCCGCCATTACTCACGTTACTACGCGAGGTAAGAGATCTCTATGACAGCTTCAGGAAACATGACCACATATTATCAGAAGTTCTTCCGAGACGTTCTGATCCTGATTATAGCTGAAGACTCGCCCAATCAAAAAATACTTCGTTACGTTTCCAACGGAAATCTAATAACAACAACTTCTGACAAGAAATGAAGATAAAGAGAAAAGCAGTGCTGAACGTAGTCAATCATTGAATGAGGGGCTGTGTTTTTTTTCTTGTCAGTTCAATACCGCATCACTCATTCAGCGTACAATAACCAGGTCGAGTCACGATCATCAGTCTTAAATTGACTCGCACCGTGACTACGTAATCTCAGTTAAAATCTTGCGATTTAGATGTGACTGAAATGGTTAATAATGGTTCGACTGATATGCAAATAACAGTGTTAAACATGACAGAGTCCTCTATACTTTCGTCACTGGTAGTCGTGGTAATTGACACGTTTCTTAATACTGAAGACGTTGTACCCAACTGAACATTTCTTGTATACAACATGGAAAAAAAGGTCAATAACTTCTATAAATTATGCATAATAATCTTTAAATTCAACCAAAATACTGAGGTATTAATAGTTGATATCACAGACATAGTTCATATCTTTATTCATGTTAATATTCACTGTTTATATTTCAGAATTAAATAAAGTTTTTCCAAATTCATATTAACACAAGTAGAAATAGTATTGGTGTGCATGTGTAGTGTCTTAACTTCCCAAGAACATATGAACATACTCAACAACATTGGCTGATGGAATTCCTTCTTCAACAGACTATGCATCATGGTAGGAATAGTCAGCACCCGAGTGCTACCAGTGCTACCAGAATGCTACCAGAATTCTACCAGCATTGGTGATTGATGAGGCTTTAGACAGAACCAGATTTAAACCACAATGAGCACAAAAACCCAGGAGGACTAGGTTCAGTGAGAGGAAATCAGGGGTTACAACACACACAGTATAATGAATGCCTGACACCATTCCAGTAACATCACCTCGCCACTGGGTTAGACACGGGCTGACGGACCAATCTATCACACAACTTTGCGTCAGAGCAGCAAATCTACAGTCATGCTTCATCATGGTGACAAAAACATGCAGCCATTTCTCGCATTAGCCTGTGCTGGAGCATATGCAGTCTGTCTATTTGCCATTAGATGGAAAGCGTGTAGGATGCGACATGCATCTTTGTACATATGTCACCAGATGGTGGATGGCCCCGGAGGGATGATCAAATTGTCTCCAGAACAATCTGGCCCTGTGATGAGCACCGGTGACATCCACAGAGACCGGGGTATCATTTCACGAAGCTCTGGTATCCACCAAGAGACCATAACGCTCTCTTTATAATGCTCTCTTTACTGATAGCTAATACACTGTAAAGACAGAGCTATCGTCTCTCAGCAGACAAGAAAGCTTTGTGAAAGGATACCCAGTTACAGGCACCGTGTGTGACAGTGGATCCTGTGGTTGTTGGTGAGGCTTACAGTGGATCCCGTGGGTGCTGGTGTGGCTTACTGTGGATCCTGTGGGTGCTGGTGTGGCTTACTGTGGATACTGGTGGTGCAATACCAGTGTGGGATGAATGGACCCAGATACCTGAACTAATGAAACCTGAGTTGGCCTTGCTACAGTGACATCCAGACCATGCCACATCTCCAGGGATTACAGTGCAATGAAGTGGCTGCTCGAGATCCAGACACCATTGTCCACTGTCGTTATCCAGAAGATAGTAGATAAACATACCATGACAAGATGCACAAAGTAGCAATGCTTAGGTCTCAAACAATATTGTTAGAAGTAATTGTTCAGTAGACTGTAAAGAAACATAAATCTGTTAATAAATATGATTATTGAACTTCAAGTTGACTGTCATCTGAATGTATTCTTTAATTGATGTATTGCTCATGTTCTTATAGTGAAATACTTTTCTCAGAAACAACCTTTTGAGCATACCAATTTTAGATTTACCCTTCAAGACATAACCTTCTGAGAATACAAACAATTGCTCATATTCATGCAGTATTACTCATAGACACACAATGAGGCAGGCTGAAACTGAACATTCAGATTTCAAAAAGGGTAGTGACTCACAAACGTTGGCCTGAGGTCAACGAAAATCTGTAAGAACGATAATGAGATGCAACAGATTAATTAGGTGGATAGGAATAATTTGAAGTTGTCAGGGGAAATGAAATCTCATCAACCCGATCAGACTCCAAGCTAGACCTTCCAGGCCAATTGTACCTCCCAAAGATCCAATCAAATCCATGTCAAAACGTTTCTCAAATTTTCGGGAAAATAGCAATGACATAACCAACTGGCAGGAAAAGTTCACATCTCCAGGGTATGCGGAACATCAACCAAATAGAATAATTAATTTGAGGTCAGATGTGTGGATAGAAGAACTATCTGGAAAGCAGAACAGCATTCTAGCTTGAAGTTCTAAAACATTCTGGAGAAGACATGCATGGTTCTAAAATGCTTATTAGTCGAGTTTTTATAAATGTTTACATTTTAATGTGTTTAAAAACTAATAAAAACATTACATGAGCAAAACCAGACAAATCCTCTAATCGTTTTGCGACATTCCAAAGCTGGTCCTGGGAGTAAACATATCTGCTTCAGGATGACGGCATTCTCATATTTAACATCTGGTATTACGCTTTGGAGGATACAGTCACATACATAGAAAGTAACTACAACCTTCAATGTACTAACTATCAAGAATTACAAACCAGCAAAGCTTAAATGAGACACTTCAATTGTCAGTTGCACACAATAATGAATAATTTATTTGGTAATACAGCCATTGGTAATGTAACGACTTGGTCATTCAAAATGTACAGTATCTTCTTCCCAAAGCCTTAAATGCATTCACAGTTTGACAGAAACAAGTCCCTACTCAGATGCTATTAGTCATGCTGTGTATACAAATAGCAATATTTCAAAACAACCTATTAACTTCTTCAAACAATGCAGGAAATGTTGGCCCATTGTTAACATGGAATATCTTTGTTCTGAGAACTGAACACGTGCAGTAAAGAAGCCTATTAGCATCATGGACAACGATGGTTTCTCAGAAGTCCCACTGAGGGCTGTACACCACTTTCAAGAAGACGTGAAAATAAAGATGCAGGAATCATGATCCGCTTCTTGAGGCTAGACTTGGCAAGGAATATAATTAAAAATCTGTCTGACACTAAAGGCTAGTGAATATCAATTTAGACCATAATGTCGTATTCCTTTGCTTTAAACACTGAAGCTTGTCGAAATTGATGGATAATATGTTTTCACATTTTGATTATACAGACACTGAAATAGCTTCCAATTCTAAAAAAGGACAATAAAGAGGTGTCCATAACTAATTACGGCATTGTTCGATCACATGTGGAGATAATCACAACAACATTAAAATGTGTAATTAAAATGCAAATGCCAATTAAGATTCTAATCTCAACAAATCATTATGTACTAATTTGGGTGATTGACATATCTATTACAAGATCAAACAGTATAATTAGTAAAGTCAACTGTGATGACATTCTCCAATAACAAACGCTCACATTGTGTAAAATTTCCATATTTTATATATACCCATGCCTGACAAAAATAGTTTTTTACACATTTTTTTACACAACTGCTTTTTAGCTTTGCAGAGGTAATTCATTAAGACAATAAACAATCCAAGACAAAAATATCAGACACATGTTCATTAACTCCAATACCAACAGGGCATTCCTTCTTAATACAAACAATATTTTCCTCTAAATATCCAACACCCTGCCAATACCCTCTGCCCACACACAATACAGTCACCAATTATTTTTTCCCCTCCAAGTAGTTTGCCCTGCTCCCATAGATCTGTCCATTACTTTGGCATGTGTCTGGTTTTTCAAGGTGAACTGAGACTGACTGGTCTTCACAGAGTTAATGTACAGTATAGAACAGCACGTCCCATACAGCACAGGCACCCATTAGTGCTTTACCAAGCTCTTCCTTGTCAAAACGCACACAAGACTGGAATGTCTTCATGGGTCTAGATACACAGTGAACACCCTGAGAGGTCGGTTTTCTCCATTGGTCACTACGGGTGCCAATAACCCAACAGTTCAGATGCCAAGAAGACCCCCACCATTCCTATCTGACCTCACCATTCCTATCTGACCACATCATTCCTAGCTGGCCACACCATTCCTAGCTGACCAGGGATGCCACTAGATTGACCGTTGTTGACTGTGAAGGCCTATCTGACAGAAAACATGGGGGAAAACCAGAAGACAGATATGTCAAGTTTGGCATTCCTACCTCCCAACGCTGACTGCTACCTGCTGTGCTCACTGCTGATGAAATGAGGAGTTGAAAGATGGAACAAATAAGGACATTGGTGGAATGTTTCTGCTAAAGTTCCATTTGACTGTACATGTGTATTACCTTGGTTTCGTATCCCAGCGATAACCTCCAGAAAAAAATACATTAATTCCATTAAATACTATAACATATAACATATGAGTTTTGCTACAGACACAATTTTCTTACCCAACACACTGAAGTATTCACCAGGTACTGCTGGATAACTAGTAATTTCTTTTCCTTCTATAATTATTGTATGTTAGATCTGATTTCAAGATTTGTTTTCACTCATATCATGCTTATCAGTTTAGGGTAGGAGGAAACCTGCAACATCCATAGTGATGAATGTTACAGACAACCTTTGAGCACCGGCTGGTACTGCTGGACCAAGGAATACAGAAACTAAAATCTCAGACTATTAGTATGTTACACCCAGATGACACTGTTTTGTTGACATGTACCTGGGAACATCCAAATTTCACAGCAGATATGTACATAATCTATTCTATTTACAGGTGAAATGTACATAATCTACTCTCTGATTGCCAATCACCTACAACCATGAAAACAATGAAGCAATGTGAGGATCCTGTCATCACATGTCTACGGTTCACGAAACCAATTTGGCCACCATCGAAGAAGTACCTATCCTTTGCTGCAGGTGAATAAAGCCGCATTACTTCGACTGAAACCAATACTCTTTTAATTCCCGATCCTTTCAGAAATCTCAATATCAAAGTGTTCAATGACTTAGCAACTCATCCATGTCAAATTTTAACCAATTCCCGGGAATTATTACATTTGGACAAAGTGTCCGTCCCGAGCTGTGATGCAAGTCTAGTGGTGGTCACTAGGTACAGATGATAGTTGTATTACCCAAGGCATTGTACCTGGCAGAACCATCCATCAGGAACAGCCAGACTGTCACTGGAGGCATCGGCCCTCTGGACGTCAAAATGACCATGTCACACACAGACAGATCACTTACTCAGGGCCGTTGGACCATGAAATGTATCCACAGGACCCATGGGTTATCAGTGACAGGCAGAAAACCTCCTCATCAATACCCAGGGTTTTCTTTGCCTGTGACATGATACCATCGGCAGTGACACCTTCCCTCTGGACATTGTATGAACTGTCCAGACACTGATGTCTTGCCTTAAAACATGAGTAAGATACACAGTATACAGGTTGTATAGGTATGACCCTTCCATTTCAGAAACAACTCTCCTACAGTGCATTTCTTAGTGATGTACTGCATGAATATTCAACCTTACCATCAGAGAACTGAACCTCCTACAAGCCATTCATTTTTTTAGACTGCCACCTCCCTTAATAAATATACTAATAATCATGTAGTCATCTTCTACCATTCCAATGAAATACATTCAATTTCAAATATGTTGTAATGTGCAAACAATATAATGTCAGATTATTAAGCCAAACACATTTAATGAACACTATGTGTTAACTAGGAATGTTAAAGCATTAGATTACCAGATAATGCTGCATATCTCTATAGTTTACCTTCATTAGTACAGATAAAGACACACTGACATATATGAAGATACATCAAAATAGATAAGTGTTCAAGGGTATCAGTGAAGATGATTTGTCTGAGATAAACACATTTATTGACCTTCTGTATCTTGGAGGCAACCAAAAATTCCCAATAGAATGATCAATCTAGCAGGGAAAAGGTTAACCCTTTCCCTGCTGGACTAGGCACAGAAACAGCTCTTCAGGGCATTTATGTTTGCCTCCACCATGAATAGTTAAAGAAAATGTCAAAATCAAATTAGGAATGTTGATGTAAAATGAATGGGTGTGAGAGCCTAATGCAGCCACATGATTATAGACTATATCTGTCAATGGCAAGTGGAAGATCACATGAGATAGTCTGAGAGTGATTTGTCTAGCTTTCAAACAGCAAACATGTCCAAAGGTCCATCCCTAGGACTGTCTGCCTTCCTGGGTTTTATCTCCACATTATCTGATAATGCTATATGGTCGCAGGTTCATTAATAGCAAATGTCATATAGTTTGAATTCCAGCAATACTAATCTTCACAAAACTACTCAATATTAATGTGATGCGATGCCCATAAAGATACCCATTATCAAATTATCAATAAAGTTGATATGAGTTAATGTGTTCTACATTATGGGTGCATGTATGCATTGAAGAGAGGGAAGTGGCTGCTTACTCTCTCAGTATCTATGTTAATACATGACCAATAAACACTGCACATAATACTCAGAATAAGATGAATCTTATCTGTAGACCATCAATAATAATAATCCATGCAGTGGTTCTACAATGAAAAGTGACAGTTATTTATATCAAAATAAATAATTATCCTACAATAAATATATGAATAAATTAACATCCATACTGACCAATAATGCATATACTTTAGTTGTCTCTTTTGTTCTGAGCTATTTTAATACATATCTAGATAATATCATAGACAAAATAATTGACAAAATAATTTCCAATCCTTTTTCTGATGAATGAAATCAATCTGGAAGCATATCAACTTTCCATGATTCAACAAGAATTGTTCATAATCACATCAGATAAAGACCTATATATGAAAACTGATGACATCGTTTAAAAGAAAGCATCCCTTTCATCTGATCCTGATAATGCTGAACAACAACAAGGTATGACTTTAAGGACTATCATTTTCATAAACCATCTCAGCAATGTCACAGCGGCCGATACAGAAGCCACTCATTGATTACCGCACTGTTTTCATTTCATTATTAGTCTAAGTAAGTGTCCAGACCCTGGCCCAGTTGATACCTCTATCTGTCTGCTGACAGGACCGGCCATCCCTCACTCTCACCACTGGCCAGCTTGCAAGCTGTTTACGTTGTAGGCTGAACATTACCTATCTAATGACAGGGTATTTATCACTGACAGAGCCGTCATTACTCAGCCGATCCGCTGAAAGATACGCTGCATGCTGTGGACTACTGACCGGCAGTCTTTATCAGGCTGGTCAGTCTCTGGTCAGAATTCAGTCTGGCTTGTATTGAACCTTCTTGAAGACATGTTATTGGTAGACCTTAGTTGAATGCAGTAATAGTGCAGGGCTGATAAGAATAGACGCTCTATCCACAAAATGGATCCTGTCCTGATACAAATCTCCCGTGGCTATGCATGTAGTTGTTTGTTAATGGGTCCTACTGTTTCTGGACATTCTAATGGGGAAAGTAGTGAAAGTTCCACCTTACTCTCTTAAAAGTTATTTTGTCCTGTTCCGATATTATCATCTCATTGGTCATTATTGCACTATACTTAATTTCCAGCTAGCAATTGTGGTAAGCATGCACAATCTATTAATTTAAACTGATGCTAAGACAAAATTTCATTGTTATTTTGAAAAAAACCTATACTACATAAAATATGATATGATGTTAAATATGAGTTCTTGGAATCTAGTTGAATAAGGTTACATAACATGATATGAAGTTGATTGTGAGCTCTCTGAGTCTTGTAGAATATTAGAAAGGTTTCAGTGTACGATGACAATGCCAACTCCACCTGTACTCCACAGGTTCAACTGAACAACTTCATATAATGCTCAACTTGTAGATGCTGGATAAGTGAAGGATCAGCCTACAACACAGACACCACTTCAGCCAGACCTTGTAGAACATCTGTCTTGTATGAAACATGAGTACTTTAATGATAGGAAGACAAACCACAGTGTTCTATTCTGATACTGAAGACAACAAGAATACTTGCTTGTGTGTCATTGACACGACAAGACGAGGTACTGTGTGTCACTTGAACATGACCATCCTTCACAGCGACGTCAGAAACCGCAAGACTAAGCGCCAGCAAGGCTAGGATATCATCATACAAAATGGGAAAACTAACAAACTAGTTTAATTAATAATTTTCCAAAGGAAGCCATTAGTGTTGCAAACATGAGTCATAGATGAAGCACAATACGTGATTGCCCACAATGTTGTATTATCAGAAGTTAGATTTTAGGATTATGGATCTCCTGGCGTCAACTCTTCCAGAAAAAGGGGCCAACTTATCCCGATATATCAGAGTAATCAGCACCATCTCATTAGCAGGGAGCTGACCCCACATGGCATAGGCCAGCCCAGAAACCTGCAGTAGCTAGTCTTTGTTAATTAAAGGAGATACCTTAATGGCTTTAGGAGTGTCAGTTTTGACAATTTAATATCTAGAAGCCAGAGATGTTGACAAACTTTCGGCGATAACGAGAACATTTTGGGATTCATTTCGTGCCAGGTCTTGTAAGCTCCTGGCAGAGCATGTGCATCAATGTCCTGTGTGGAGCTTCTTGAAACATGATTACTATCTTGGTTTATGATGCAAGAAATGTTTTAAGTCCTATAGATACCAAATAAATTAGAGGATAATGAGTGATTTGTTGTTTTATGTCATAGTGGGACTTTTTCACCTATTCATGATGTGATGCAAATTAGATAATACATTATTATTGATAAGTTGAAGTTAAATGTCTCAAGAAATGACAATTTGTATCAGAAACAATTTGAGTTGAAAAAAGAATGGTATTATGAAGAGTGGTTAATGCTTGCTTTCAGGATTCTTTCACTTATATCACAGCTTGTCCCTTAAGGGGGGTAGAAAACCTGCAACATCTGTTATTCTGAATGTTGCAGTAAACCTGCAAGCACAGACTGAAAAATTGTTACGTAAAACTACTATCTGCATTTTATTTATACATAACCGAGTTATCCAGTTTAGTCACAATAACTGAAAACCTCATCCATCACTTACATTAACTAAGCGTAAACCAACACTAGCAGTAATTGCAATCGTACAAGCATCAACTACGTAGAACTCTGGTTCAGTGAGGTCTAATATGTAGTGGCAGATTGAACTCCATCCTGAAGCCATCATTACATGGAGAGTCCTAACAATCTGTTTACTATTGATCCCAAGAGTCTAAGTAAACATCTAACTGTTCATCATACAGAGGTCTTTCCCAGTTCCCTCGGGTCATACAATCCCGTGTTCACCTTGGTAACCGCCATCTATTTCCTGTTGAGCTAACAAGTCCCAAAAGTAAAACCCAGTAATTTCTAAACACCAGCGTTGGGTTATTGCCACCATGCTGCCAGCCACCTCTGATCTAGAAAGCTTGGAAGGAGTTCATCTAGAACATCCTCATGGAGTACAGTACGATAATTCTGAAATATGCTCATATTGATACAATCAGCACTGATACACATAGTATTGATGAATTCAGTATCGATACTTTCAGTATTGAAAATAGGAGCGCATTATATGATAGGTACCTTTAATGAGTACCTGTAGTTTTAATTAATAGTGTTGATACTATTAGTATTGAAAATAAAATAGAATATAGAATAGGTACTTTTAATGAATTGCATTAATTTATTAAATATTGATACTTTTAGTATTGAAAATAACATAGCATATAGAATAGGTACCTTCAATGGTTGAAATTGACAAAAGAAATGTAAATTCATGTACACTCATGAGTAAACTAATCATAATAGGCTATAGCTTACCGGTGTAGTCTCCATGCAAACAGGTTTAATATTATTTTTATACTATGGTCAAAATCCTATTATCTTCCTATATTATTGGATACTTTGTGAATAGGTTTTGGCTAAATCACATAGATGTTCCTAGTATTAGATCTCTAACCTGGTCTAAGCGTGTCATTACATTGTACACTCTGTTCTCGTCCTACTCCAATGTCAAAGCTTTGACAGGTTTTGTATTGCCAATTTCTGGCATGACTTGAAATAAATGTGGAATCATAGTTACCATGATATTACAGAATCTATTCAGGACAAAATTTACAAATTTATTTCATTATCAGCGATAATCCGCAACTAAAAGCCTTATCAGATGCCCTGAAATATTCATTAGAAATCCGAGTACAGCCAGGCTTTTCAAAGCCTTGGAAGTCTTCCCGTCAGGTAGTGTATGATTTCCACCTGTCAAAAACACATCATTCATGATAACCTTGATGGGATCTCAAACCAGATGCAAAGCCTAGATAATACCTGTTATAAAAGATCACGTATTTATTACTTCCCAACTCAATTTACAAATAAATTTGACTTTTATAGCTTCATAAATGTGTTTTTGAGGCAAAGGGGGGTCATAAACTAAAGAATAGCCAATGTCAATAATTCATATATGATAGATCTAGATCAAAACATGAATGTACTTGACACCACTCGGACAATAAACAAAAGACATTAAAACCATCGGCCATAGAAAGGGATAATGTTGGATTTCTGGAATGGTCAAACAAATAGATGCTCATAACATGTATCCAATTTCTGGAAAAGAATCTGGTCAGAATATGAAAACGAATTCTTCCATGTCTCATTAATAAGAGATGGTCCCACCAGCATCTATGCAAACACACCAGACATGCCTTCAAGACAAAGACTAATACTCCCAGGCAATTGCCTTCCTTTTTACGCATTGTTCCACATTGTTAGATACACACAACTCTCCCTCACTGACCTCTGGTCAAGAATTTGGCATTTCTTTGAAAGCATCATCTATACTTCTGCAGGAATCTGATCTTCTTCCCAACTCTAGAACACTAGGGTGGGGTCCACTGGCATCTATCTATTGTTTATTATCCCAAGATGAAGAGTTGTGCCCAATGATATATTGGTAGCATGTCTCCCTAGGACTTGCATATAGTGAAACAATTCAATGGCAGTGTTCCTGTTGAAATATAGTGAATACTTGTTATTATGGTAATACAAGAAATGTTTAACCTGAATTCCTGTCTTGCCTACATTAGCACTTGAATAGAGTTTTCTGCTATTTGCATATGATATAATCAGTCTGCAGAAACAATGTTATAGGACAGTGTTCCTGTTGAAATACAGTGAATACTTGTTATTACAGTAAAATACAAGAAATTTTAACCTGAATTGCTTTCTTGTCTACATTATTGATACCTCGTGGAATCACTAAAAATGAAATGGAATTTTAAAAATCAAATAATGGAATATGTAGGTATTAAAATGGCTATTTATTACAACAACTATCATGCAATATTTTAAAAGCAAACAATAACGATTGAATTGATGACCAAATGTTGACCCAACTAAATCTTGACCCGAACCATATTAGATTTAAAAGCAAAGCAATGTCCACAATCCATTACTTCTACCATCACCTGATGAAATAAACTCCCAGTCTATCAAACAGTAATTTAGATCTGTAGATTTCCAATCAAGATCCCACAGCCCTCCAGGCCACTACAAACTCACTAAAAGTCAATCAAAATATACGCCAGTGAAAGATGTCACCTTATCCCCAATGTATTTAGAGCAATCAGGGGTCAGACCAGACATGCACGGAGGAATGGATGTCCTAATGGGCTCTCAATCTTTTCCTTGACAAATAATAAACGGCACCTTGACCCCTGCGGCAGAATCAGCTGGGCAAACAAAGTCATTGATTGTTTTAATAGCTTCCCTCTCAAGTCTAACGGTCAGCCATTGGTCAGAGGAAGAATGGACCATTTCCTTGATAAGCAATGTTATTTTTTTTGTTAAAACATGGCCAGTGGCTGTATCAGAAGGAGTGATTACCTCCATGTTGATCGAGCATTTATCCCAGAGCACTTAATCAACTGCTATTGTACCGTGCACTTAGCAGGGAGTCTCCCTCACAGAAATACATCCTTCCCAGCCCATAGTGTACTTTCCACGTCTTCCCGTCAGTATCTTCACGTAAATGCAATAAAATGTATATTTTACCATCTTATTTCCCGAATTCATCATCATTAATCTTGAATCAACAGTCTCTTCTATAACCAAATAAAAACTCAGTTTGAATGGCTTAGCAAATTTGGAAATAAATTGTATTGCATTTAGAAAGAGAAATCTGTCTATATAAAAATATTACTCTTTTCAGTAGTAGGAATGTGAATCCTATATAGAAACCTAGCTGACGCAGGTTTCACTTGAGTGACATAATGTTTATTACTAAATGAAATGTGACTTGAAATCTAATTATTGTGAGCACTTAGGCACATAGCCAGACACCATAACTGTGCATTCCTGAGATGATCACTGTATACTGCGACTTACAACAGCATAGCTAATAATGTAAATACATAATGCTTGCATTTTTGTCAATAATGACTACTTCTTGACATTCTGGGTGTGCAATAGCTTGCAGCAATATGAAAATGATATACTTAGTGTATAGTAGGAGAAGAACTCACAACAAGTATGTGCTACAGTAAGACTAACAAACCATGGCTGATCCTGTTGGATTTATTAAAAGAACTGTTATACAGGGAAATTGTTATTGCCTACCATTTGACAAGAAAAAAACAATTAAAAAACTTCATAATTATCTCACCTAATCGTCAAATTCATTATAATAATTTTAGAAAAAATAGAGTTTGAAATGTAAAAAAAATCTGAATACTTATTTCAACATAAATTGGTTGAATAAGATCAAGTTACTACAACACACATTAAAAAGAATTAATGTACATAGTTACCAATGCAAACACAAGCAAAAACAAAATATTCAATAATTTATTCCATCATACTATTAAATATTATTGAAATTACTAAAAACAATGTTATTGTCCCAGTTTGTTTCCATGTACCTCAGCCAGGTAGAATTCAAAGCTGACACAGTGTATCCAGATGTGGTCAATTCTGGATACACCAGGTAAATAAACTGACCAGTGGCAATGAAGAGGTCAAGCCAGCCGTCAGTGCCTGGGGCAGGGAGATGGGAGGAGATCGCCACACGATAGCACCGGCCATACTGCCGTCTCTTCCCTGGCGGCGCACCCCGGCCAAAATAACAAATATGGCAGCGATCTGTCCATCGTTGTGGAAAATTGCAGTCAGTTGATGGACTGGCTTTGCTCGTGGCTTACCATCTGTTTGCAGGTTAAATCTAGCAGAAAAATGACCATGATATGCTCGAGGGAAAACCCTACATGAAAGTTCACGTTATTCAGGCATCAAAGGCCCCAATAATACCTTGGAACAGAGGAGCCACAGAATGGGTTCAAATTTCCAAGATGTCGGGACCACACCAGAGGAAAATAAATAATTTGTTACTTTCAAATATTTCAAAATAACGTTACAAATTGAATAGAATTAACTGGTGTTATTCTTCAAATGAAAAAAAGGCACAATCTTAATGATGGTGAACCAATACTTTCATACTTGTAGCTGAACATACGTTGAAAAACAATTACTGTGCATTGAACCATCTTGAAAATGTTAGCCATTTTCCATTCTATGTGCTATAAATATTTTATGCACAACTGGTAAAAGTAATTACAAGGAACATGTAATAGGTTTCTCAATTTGTCATGCAATCATTACAAATCTGACTTAAACTGAAAGCTGTGAGTATTGTGCCTGCACAAAGACAGATAAGCAGACATGTATCTGGTCTCTTTGGTGTTATATATAGCAGTGTTTCCTATTTACAAGGCTGATTGTAGAAGATAGTAGATAGATCATTTCAAGAAATGGGACAAGCAGAGAAGC
Organism: Lepetodrilus galriftensis; assembly: GCA_032361785.1. Lineage (NCBI taxonomy): Eukaryota > Metazoa > Mollusca > Gastropoda > Lepetellida > Lepetodrilidae > Lepetodrilus > Lepetodrilus galriftensis. The sequence continues at coordinate 39,245 of JAUTBZ010133901.1, forward strand.
TAGTGATTGGCTAATTGTGGAGGTATAGAGAAGACACATTGAGGCACGTGACACAGAAAAGTCAAGTACAAGAGACAGAGACACAGACACAAGAGACACAGACACAAGAGACACAGGAGACACAGAAAGGTCAGACACAGACACAGACAGACTCTGGAAGGTCTTGGACAGGAGACACAGTCATCCAGATACAGACAGACACAGGAAGGTCTAGCACAGAAGACAGATTGAGACACAGACACAAGAGACACAGTCATCCAGATACAGACAGACACAGGAAGGTCTAGCACAGAAGACAGATTGAGACACAGCCACAGGAAGCTCCTGAACAGAAGCAGCCATACAAATTAGTTGGGCATCAGATCGGATGAACACACCGGGGAGATGGTGAGGCTGCCTTCACCGGGACTGATATCATCTGTTGACAGGCAGCACGTGCCCCGACTCGGATGACCACTGGGGATACCAGGTGCTCCGTCTATCACTAATTCTGGCCACTGACCATCAAGATTCCAGCCACTGACCAAACAATTGCCAGGTTTCCCCCTTCTAACATTAACCAAATTACTTGCATTCCCTTTGAATTCTTGTGTCAAGAATGTTACTGCATTCACTCGTCAAATGTCAGACTTGCAAATCTGTCTGTGATAACTTCATAGACTTCTGAAGTGGTACTAAAAGAAGTTTCCTTGAACTTAATGAGCCACAATATTCATAATATACCACGACTGATCTTCACTTCTACTGAAACAATTCCACAACCGATTCTATGAATATGTCTGACACTAGCGGTAGCAGAACATAAGCTTTTAATAGGCATGAATAAAACTATTATAGATGTCAATTCATTTAAAATAATTCTCAAGGGCATCTCGCACAAGTGGCCACACATAGGGCTTTATTGAGGACGTTTCACAGACAATAGGAAACTGACCTATGTGCTGAGGTCAAGATGTGATGGTTGGAGTCCATCTCCGGAATAAGCACCCTAAGCTGGGTATTAAACTCACAGCAAGGAAGCATCAACATACAGATACTGTCCACTCACTGGTGAATCACCTAGGTCCATTAGCATTAGAGCACATTTGTTTCCATTAAAGTCATGTCCCATTGACAATTACTGGCTTGCACTGGTGAGGGAGGTCTGGAGACATGTTCATGCGTTACTTGAATTACTGGCATTATCTTTAACTGCATCAAATGCATGTTCGGAATGCATTGAATTATTTCCTTATTCGTCAATCTAATGTTCAACAAGCCGATGGATGAAATAACGACTAATGTTTAGTATTCCATTACTGCAACACATTGTAAATATTTTTAAATTATGTGCAAATCAAAACGTGATTATTTATAACAGGACTGCTCAGGAAACTACTAAATCAGAATCAATCTGCCACATCCCCCAGAATTCGATAAAGCACCAATTTACATTTAAATGAAGTATTGCCGCCACACGTTATTTAAAGTCGGGTCCATAACTTTCACTGCCAAGAATTAATTGATAAATTGGTTGTTTTACAAACAGGACATTGTCAAGGTCTCATAGCAAAACTGTTGTCAATATAGTAAGTAAGTATATTACAATTCCTGTATACGTGAGCAAAGACAGAAATATGACCAGCGAAATAACAGTATGTCTTCATTCAGAAAAACGACAAACCATCAATAAACTCAGATTCCAGATCATATGTAAAAGCATGTTTATTATCTTAAGCAAAGCAAATGAGTCCGAACCATCCTTATGGAAGATATTAACCTCATATACATGTGTAAAGGTAGACAGTACACTGGGACATAAACCACATTTAGGGTCCATCATTCACACCTCTACCAACCACTACGATACGCTTGGAGATAAAACCACTTCAGCTGGATAGATTCTCTTACTCCACCTCACACACCTGTGGCTAGATTATTTATCGTGCATACCAAGTTTTCCATCTTATGGCATAAAATAGCCAAAGACCCACTTGCCCAATTAACATTCTGAAGCTAAAATCTTTCAACATCTGCGCTTTGGTCAATAAACAAGGCACGAGGAATTTGGAAATCCTTTACAAGAGCTGGTTTACATCTATCTTAAATCCCTCCCTCCACCCACCACCTACCACCCACTACCAACCCTTAATCCTCCTCCTCTTCACCCCCACCCCTTGCCCCCAAGAGAAGACATACATCATTTGATGTACGTAAAAGTTCACATATTGTTATATTTTCCCAAGTAACAAGATGAATTTATCTATGGTGTTTTCCTCTCAAGTAATAAAGCATACATTGACTGTCTCCTCCAATCTGTGCAGCTAACAGTGTACCAGTCATCCATGTCCTTACTACCACTGGTACCAACACATTATCTTTCCCTGTCAGAAGATGACAGACCACAGACCAGGTGAACCATATTATCTGACTAACTGGGTGAACTACATTATCTCAAAACTCTCCTCCTTAGACCAGAGAATCGCCAGCACGCAGGAAATGTGAATATGATGGGGAAAAAATATTGTTCCAGAAGAAATAATGCATCTCGTAAAAAATTGGCTATCCTAATTGTGCATAACTGGTTGTCGTGTTATAACAAGCGGCTGTCATGGGAAGGTTGTCATGCTGGAGGAAGGGTTCCATAGCTGGTACATCTGGCATAACTTGTTCCCCTGTCACATGTACACTTATCATAAGTTCTACAACCTAGCATAAGTATACACTTGTCGTAAGTTCTACACTTGACATCAGCTCTACGTCAAACATAAGTTCAACATCTGGCTTTTTCTATACGGAGTAGATTTCCCAACTACATTATCTTCACTGATTGAATTAATGATTTTCGCACAAAAGCTATCGCAGCTTTGTGAAACGCTGCCTCAATGTTGGCTGTCTCCGGATAAAAGCATCAGAGGTGGAAACTTTACACAGGCGGAGAACTGTATTGTGGATGAAAGTGCCGCGAGTTACACCACGGTTCTACTTGATGGGGGAAATACGTTTCAGGATGGTCGTTTCCTGTGAACTCCCAAAGAACAAACACTTCATTCTTTCAGACTACAATTAAAGATGGGGGGTCGTTTTCGTTTGAGCCTTTGTAGACAAGACAAGGAGACTTCAATGGTTGTGTCTGGAGATGGAGGTGGTTCAATATGACATCATGATGCGTGTTACAGGGCTTGGAGGCCGGCAATTTCCTAGACACACCGAGACATAATACCTGGAGGCTGTGTAAGAAATTTATTGTGTATACACCAAGATCTCAGTCAAGAAAATGTCACATTTTTAACATTCACTGTTATCATGGGAATACAATATTAAAGCTAAATTGAGTATATTCTCTGAAACTATTTCGCAGATTTGTTTATTTGTTTTATTGGAGGTTTTAGAGGTGCTGTCGAGATTACTCACTTCACTAACACTATGCTGTAGGTTTGCTTTCGTAATGGATGGAGGAATTCAGCATTGACGGCGAGGGAAAAAGTAATCTGATAATGAACCCTGAAGTCTATCAGATATATTTTTTTCCCAATTGCATTCTCGATGGTTGACACATCGTCAGCATCTTAGCCACACTACAATGAACCTAAACTGTTGCTCTTTGACATTTTCAACACATGGGGTGCCATAACTTTCCACAATCAGCGAAAAGACATCGTGAAAATAAAAAAACCAGCTTTTGTGACCCCGATTTCAATTTTGGTTCCAGTGATCTGTGAAAGTTGTCCAAATTGACTATTCTGTATTGTAACTGTGCTGTAACCATGCTGTAACTGTGTTTGTATGCTTCCCTAGGGCGTTCACTTGACACTTCTGGCAGACATTTACTACCACGGTGGAACATAAGTAAGTCATTGCAACTACACTAAGGCATAGTTTGTGAATTGTGCTTTACCCATTAGCCATTGATTGTAAGACCATTGCATCATAGGGCACAGTGCAAAGACAATATACTATTACCATATACAGACATGATACCAAAGCAGAGACAGAAAATAATATCTTTAGCATTTGTGGTGAATTATTTAAGATTATACGCAACATGGTGGCACCTGAGGGACAATAAAAAAAAATTAAATCCAGTTACAACAGGGAAAAATAATATGGTTGAATATCTACATGATATATTGGGAATTGTAAATTAAATAAACATCACTGTCGAACATTAGATAAACTCACTGTTATATGCACTTAATTTCTTAAAAGAAAAACAGAGACACACACAGTATTTTGTCTTTCACATGAAAATAAGGTGGGGCACCACAAATGCTGGAGATAAAAATATCTCGCTGTCAAAACTATCATATGTCAAATGAAACCAATTAAATAATTTCCTGATATTAACAGTTTGATAAAAATGAGTTCAAAAGAAACACAGATTTATGTAAAAGCGTGACAATTTGAATCTCCAGATATGGGTGTGACTTGAGTGATGTTCACCACATGAAACACCACCACGGACAAAGGTTGCGTGTTTGCTGTGTGTCAGAGTGAAGCATGGATCCACCACTAGTCTGCAGCTAATGCTTATCCAGCTCCTTGGCACATGTTGTCTGACGCTACCCTGGACATCCGTCAAGCAACAATGCTGGTATTGTCAGAGAACACAGTCGCAGACGGTCCTTTCTGTCACAGCATGTTGTGAAGGACCCATTAGGATTGGTGTGGACCCAATGGCATTGGCATGGACCAATTTGGATTGATGCAGACCCATTGGGATAGGTGCAGACCTATTGGGATTGGTGTGGATCCAATGTGATTGACTGGATCCATTGGGATTGGTGTGAATCCAATGTGATTGACTGGATCCATTGGGATTGGTGTGGACCCATTGGTATTGGTGCAATCCATTGTGATTATGAAAATCCACTGTGATTGGCTCTGAAGAGCACAACTCCCACTTAAGGTTCTACATATCGCCAGCAGTGCCGATTTTCTCATGCACATCTTTTTATGCACGCCGTGCAGTTTTCTCTTTTTGAGATTGCGATCAAGCTTTTAGAGTGAGCGTTTCCTGCCTCCTGACTTTCTGCACACAAGCCTACTTCCACTGAGTGTGACAGGTGCTAGTTGTCCATATTAAATGCATGTATCCTGTCATAGTCTTAAAACCGTAATCTGGGTCATTCATTATAATTGGCTAATTACCACTGCCAACAAAAATATTCTTGGTATATCTTCTTTCAATTTTATTGATCATAAAAATTGTAAAATTTGAAACTAAAAAAGTTTTAAAAGCGTCACACGTCAGCACACCTGTGGACAGGTAACAATGCCAATGACCAGTGTGAATTTGACACAAACACCTGTTTCAGGTACAGTAACCGAACATAGCATGTTAAGTTTCCGTTACAAACAGGCCTGTCAACAGCGAACAATGTCTTCAGTATGACCACGTTTTGACATGTAATATGTGGCGACGGGAGTGGACAGAAATATGCAGGTATATCACCAAGGTAAAAATCATCAAAGAAGAAATGCTGCTGACGAGAATTACCTGAGAGATACATGACAAATATGTCAATCAACAGACTTGGGAAACATGAATATGACAAACCGTGTTTTCAAGAAATTCTCAGATGTTTTTACTGACAGTTTCCTTGCCACAGACATGATCAATGTCCAGATGCATGTTGTATATTGTCTTTCACCAACATTTATCATACACGACATGATGAGTCAACATTTATTCAGAAGGTAATATAAACTTTCATTGGTGACACACACGACTCATGTTTTATTCAAATCTAACCACATATTGCAGAGTAAAATAAAAAATTTAAATAATAAAACATAAAATATTTCACCATCTTTTGAGTGACAATTTTATTGACGTCTTGCAAAGCTAAATTGATCAAGTGCTGTAATTCATCAGAACAAATCATAAGAACATATGGTAACTTTCTAAAGAACGGTAACAAGCTAAAGAACGGCAACATCTTGCAAGCAGCTTTTGAGTGTAATTACATCATGTGAATACTAACTGCTATTGTGTTCATGGGTCATATTCATCTAGAAATTGAGGGAATAAAGGAAAGCATTACTCATTTACTCTGCGATATTACATCCTAATATTACCCTGCATCTTCCTATTAGCCTAAGTTCCATGTTCAATCATTGGCCGGCGTCTTTGTCAGATCTCTGTGATTGCTTTATGAAAACCAACAGGAAGGTCTTGGTAAGGGATATACCAGGATGTGATGGCTTAGGTAATCTGGCTTACCATCAGGCCTTACCATCAGGCTTACTCCACGTTGTAAACTCTTAACAATATGCTTGCCCATAAGATAAATGGATTTACAAGACGATCCCATTTACGTCTATCCGTGCGGATCAAAATGTCTGCCGTACATGGGTCCGTAGTTGATGAGGGTTGTTTCATCCTGGATCTAGGAATTATCGGTCCTGGATCTAGGAATTATCGTTACAAGATTTCAGAAGTCTGAAATCATTAGACTGCAACAAATGTAATCATCTTACTAACATGGGCACATTTTGTCAATGTGATTTGTAGAGTAGTAATTGAAATTGTAAGGAGGAAAAAGAATGAAAACAAGTGCAATTAATATGAAGGTGGTTGTGTCTTTGGATTAATTATTAAACTTAATTCTCCAATATCCTTTAAAAACAGGTACCGGGTATGTATATTTTATTAATAACGGTAACTAAATTTCAGATTAAGAAGGCAGAGCCCCTCCTCCCGTGACCCCCCCCCCCCCCCACCACCACCCCAAATTCCAGGTCTAAAGTTCACATGAACCATAGAGAAGTTGTTATAAGGGAACTGTTACATAATGCATCGTCAAATTTCCTCACAAGTTTCCAATTGGGCGATTTACTCATCATTTTCCGTAATACGTGCAAATGGACGCAAGCACCGAGTTAGCTTTCCACAATATTCCCATTCTGGGATTAGTTCGGAACTGTCTGATGTACAACCATTTTTGGAACAAATTGGAAAGTTGCTACCGAAACGTCAGAAGAAGGGGACAGAATGTTTACAAATTGGGAGCGGATCACTGCAGTGCTAGTCTCTGATGAAAATGTCTGCCAGCCCAGAGATATTGGCTTCAAATATTTGCCGTCTTTCTCTTACATCAAGGCTGGAGTTTGCTCTGGTAGGGTAATATTCCAGCGATGGACAGCAGTGATCTACTTATCAGCAAAATCTATCGGCAGATCCTTCAGAAGAGCAACCTTGGAGCATCGGAATGTTCCCCCGATGTGAATAAACACATGCTAGCTTCAAATGCCAGACTCCAAGAGTTAAAAGTGCAGCAAAAAAAGTCAGTCCATTAAGAATAGCAGAGTGTCTGTTTTTTTCTGATGTTTCTGAACCATAACCATAGGGTTGACATACTCTTTGGATCAGAGTACTTCTGACACAGCAGTTGGAGGGCCTCCACATGCTGTCTGATGAGGAATTCTACTAAGTGCCTGACTCAATATAAACAACTGTAACTCTTGTAGCATTTAATAATGTTTCCATTAAATGAAGTGATTTGTTGCTCAACGTAGCAGCGGGAATCTTTCATCCATACATGACTACCGTGAAATTAAGAGATGGAATCTTAAAACAGGATAGTGTAATAGGTCTTCAAACATGAATATCAGCCATAAGTACCGTATATAAACAAGATTATAGAATATTTTATTAAATGAATTGATGAAAAATGTATAAAGTTGTCCGTCCTTGAAATTTATAGTACATGTCACTCAAATAGTAATTCAAAGAGAAATAAAAATTCTCACACCTAATTTAAGCTTTTGTACTTTTATATATGCTAATTGGAAAACAAAATGCTTACTTTTGTAGAAATTATTCTCAAGGGAAAATCTCTTTCCAGTTTAATTGTGAATTCAACTTTTGATTTCCTTCTCGCGGATTTCCTTGAAAAGATAATATTGTTAAAACATTTGGATTCAGAACCTAATTATAGACCAGCCTTGATCAACAGGACTACAGAGGACTTGACGATCCTATTGAGGCATCTCAAAGAATTAGTTGAAATGAAAGGAAAGGAAGCTAAATGTATTTTGAGATTCCCTACGGTCAGAAGCCAGAAGAGCGAAGATGTCTGGGAGCCTTGTCCTCAGCTGTTGGGTCCAACTAAGCCAACTGTTTTTTAACGACGCACACCTTCGCCGCTGCCTTGTGGTCTTTCATCTTTGTTTTGGTCAAAAACAAGAAAACGGTTTTTGTTTTTCATTGACACACACCCACTGGCATTGGTTATTCCAAACTGTGTTGACAATATCAACAAGAATTGGCTCTTGAAACAAGTAGCCATTAAAACAGGTTTGAAACAACATCAATCATGGTTAATGCCTTGGCTTTGAGTTAAAATATTTCAGATCTTGAGCTGCTCATTCTAGTATTGAAGATAAGACCTCCGATGCCATACTGTCTGGGTGCAAAAAACAATGGTCTAAATACACTTTTAAAACATTTAGCATTTTCATGAATAATAGAGGTTAATGAAATAGGATTATACACCTAATAAATTAGTAAAACTGGGGTAGTACAAACTTTTAACATAAAGTCCCAGACCAATACTTTATCTATGAAAACTTACATTAATTGTAATGTTGTGTAATTATATATTTTTTTATAGACCTTATTTTTTAAATAAAGGCCATGCAATTATATGACACATGCACACACACACACGCACACACGTACACACACATACATACATACATACATACATACATACCATACATACCATACATACCATACATACCGTACATACATACATACATACATACATACATACGTACGTAGACACACACACACACACACACTCCACACAGACAAATGTATGTTGTAAAATATGATATTTTATGTTTTAATTGTCTTTTTATTTTGACATATCAAACATGTTTTACCATCTCTGGTTTATGAACAGTGGTGGATGATGCAGGGTTTACATTTTCAGGCACTGACGTTGTGTATTTAGGTATTTAGGTATGTAGTCATATGAATGTTTCCTGCTTTCTGATGTCAGTTTTCATTGGTAGGCATGTACTGTTAGCAGTCTAGAGATGGTCAAAGACATCAGTAATCTGACAAGCTCTCCCTGGTGTTCTCACAATGTTCAGTCTGTCAACTGTGAAGTGTTCAATGTTGGCACAGCCTTGACTGAGAAGTCCTTCGGTAGTAGAAAACAGAACATCGTCACATGGAAACATTTCGAGAAGGTTTGACCAATGTCTGCCAGCCTCCGTACTTTTACCAAACTGATCCGCATCCTGTGTGGATTGACGTGCCACAACGTTTCTCAAAAGTTTCTCGGAATTCCGATGGAATCTCTTCCATGTAACTCTGTAGAGGAAATGCCTGTCAGATTTCAGATAGATTGAACACATTTATTTATTATATTGATTTTAATTTGATGTTTTTCCTTGATTAACCAGGAAATACCAGGAAAATACTTGTTGCCTTGCGTTGACATCTTTATGATTATTTCAGGATTGCTTTATTCTTACTTCATGGTGACTTTACGATTATTTTTGATTACATAATGATTACTAAATATGATTACCTTTTTACTTTACAATTACCGTCTTGTTTATTAGTTTATTATTGTTTTATGATTACTTCATAATTTATTATTAATTTTTGATTACTTTATGCATACTTTATCATTAGTTTATGAGTACTTTATGCATACTTCATGATTATTTCATGATTACTAGCCCAATGAAGCTCAATATAGCCTGATGAAGGTGAATTTAGTATTCATGTGATCTGGGCTCTCTTATACAAAATGGCATAACAGTAACCTTAGTTACGACTACCTTAGTTACGACTACCATTGAGTTATGCCATTCCAACAGGAGAGGCCAGGGTATCGTTTCATGAAGTTTTCGTCCACTATGAGACCATAGCTCTCTCATATGTGCCCGACCACCATGTTAGATCGCAACGAGAGCACTATTGTTCCATAGTAGATAAGCGAGCTTCATGGAACAATACCCAGGGATTCGGCCATCTCATCTCACCAATTGACTTCTATTAACTATTTATTTTATGCTATTAACTATTTATTTTATGCATTCTGATCAATACCCAGATTACAGCATATATAATCCCATTGTTTCATATACATGACAAATAATCAATAGGGTTGTATAACATTATTGCAATACATTGCGTCCTACAAAAGAACTTTTATTGCTGTCTGTCCCAGAGAATGGCTCGTGTTCAAGTCTAGTGCTGTGTTATGTGTTTGCTTACTGGTATGTAGTAAATTATTCAGCTGTTGTGTGTTTACGGGTACCTCAATTTGAGTGTTGCTGCTAGGCGTACTACAAGGACCACTCCTATGCCTGGTCTCTTTTCTGCATTCTCTTAAACACTGCTGGTCTGTGTTATGGTCGTACTATCATCCAAAATATGTGATAATTCTAGCAATTTGATTGGTTTATGTGATAATTCTAGCAATTTAATTGGTTAAGAGGTTTATTGTTTGAAGTCGTCCACCCTGGTTTGGCTGTATGTGAAAGTTATGGCATCTTATGTGACTGTGACGTCATTGCAGTTACCCTTGACTCGTACATTAGAAAGAATATCTCTATCTACCACTGAGGCTGCGAGTTGCTGATGTTAATTAACTTCTGAAAGATTCATGATGACAACCGGCAGTCCAGGCATCTGCTCAACTTGCTTTCAAGTAACATGATAATGCTACCAAACATTACTTGAATGTCTATTAAGTGAATATAATTATGGTGTATTATATACCAAATATTGACTTCCAACCAAATATTGTCGTCGCAAATGGGTGAAAGATTCCCGCAGCGATGTTAAACTCCATATTCACTCACTCACCAACCAAATATTGACTTTATGAAATGATAAATACTAATTATTAAAGTATAGAATTATTAATGAATTCATGATATAATTCAAGTCTTCAAGTAATATATACCTCAAGTTTGCAAGTAATAAACTTCTCAATATACGTTACTGCATTGGATATTGTATATTACAAAATCATAACGGAAAATATTGTATAAAATATATTTTATTATTGAATTACAAAATTATGGTTATTTATTATTGAATAACAAAATTATGGTAATATATTGTAAGGTAATAAGTTTAGATCGTGATGGCTGATTGTGGGGTCGTATTTATTGATCCAGAGTGGGTTTTCCTATCTTTATCCGCAATAACATAACAATATAATCTGCCGCAGTCACGTTAAAGTCGCTGATCCCATGAAATGGTTTGTTGATGAGGTGTGAGAACAGCTATTGAGAGCACCTGTACACGATCAAACTACTACAAAGCCAATTTGCAGTTTTCTTTATTGCTCTGTGTGGGATTGTCCAATGGCCCTTGTTAACCTCTACGGGGCCCTTACTGTAACCTCTACGGTGCCCCTGCTAATCCAGAGTCAAGATGGAGAGGCATGTGACTTCCAGTGTTACGAAGTGAATGAATTATTCCGGTGTTTCGGGGTGGCGTGGACATGCACGACCTTGTTTGACCTCTGGTTACCACTTCCTGACTCTCTCAGTTGTCAAGGAAATCGGTGTCTGTGGTGACATAGCGACTTGTGACTTGTGGTACAAAGGCTGTTACTAACATACCATTCATGATCCCTCATTAAATAATAATAATGATAATGATAATAAGAATAATATTATTATTACATTTATTATTATTTTTAGTTATTTAAAATAATATTTTTGTTATTGTTTTTATTATACCGGGTACTAGTATGTCTAATAGTATGTCTAATAATAATAATAATAATAATAATAATAATAATAATAATAATAATAATAATAATAATTTCCTCTTAATTGTATTATTAATGGGTGGATTTATACAGCAGTTTAAAAACATCATATTTTGTACTAAAGGTGTAGCACTTCTTGACTTCTTTATCCTAATGTTTGTCAGTGTGTTGTCTGTCAACATTTGTGATATTAGTAAGCAGATGAAAATTCATCTAAAACAATTGATACCTTGTTCCTTTTTAGAACTTAAAAATTATTCCAGTTTAAATATATATATTGTATAATGTTTAATAATGATCTACACCACTATGGACTTTCTGTCTGCTGTTTTTATATATTTTTTTTAATTGATGTTTTTTTCTTATAAGGATTTCCGTTATATTTCTTGGTTTCCTTAATTAATACTTATCAATTTGTTAAATATTTTTATATGGATTTCCTTTTTTAATTTTGATGTTTTTATCTTTTAAGCATGGATTGTGGTTAGTTTTCTTGGTTTCCTTATTATTTTGTTAAATATGTTGTTATATATTTCCTTTTAAAATTTGTATCTGTTTTTTTAAAAAAATATCTTAAACAATCATTTCTGTTAGTTTTATTTGTTTCCTTAATTAATCCCTATCAATTTGGAAAATGTTATAATAAAAATATATTCACTGTTTAAAAAACATATATTTAAAATAATTAATTACTACGTAAATCTTCTTTACATGGTTTCATCCAATTTCAGACTTCTTGATGTTTGTAGCTTAGAAGCGATGATTGTTGTGTTGCTGGTTCCCTCAATTAATACCTATCAGATTGTTCAATATTTGACATTACTGATTATTTCGGCAGTATATCTGGTGCAGTAAGTTGTTAAGCGGTTTGTCCACAGGGAGTACTTCCGACATCGACACGAAGCAATTTCCTCCAGCACTCGATACCCGAACAATTACGTTCTGTCAGTATCCCCGACACGTCATGGCCGACATGTGAAGTGTCCTGTCCTGTTATTGTCAGGCAATTTGTAGAAGCAATTTACCTTGGTAGGAAGGGGAGATAACGAGATCACAGCCAGGTACTGCCTGGCCCCCGTCTCAGGTGAAAGGTGTGTTGAAGCCGGACCCCCGAAATCAGATCTGTCGTCAATTCCAGTTACATCGTGAATAGAAGGAAAAAATCTGGCATTGTGCGGAATATCAACATTAATATTTACATGTCAATTTCGAGCAGTCAGTTCCGCTTCCGTCATGACGGATAGCTGTCATTGCCACAGTGATTCCTATGCCCTGTGTTGTTAAACAAGCTCACTGATCAATAACGAGTTTGAATTTGGGATGTGCGGTTTGTGTGTACCTTGGCAAGGGGCTATAAGAAGATACGTCGGGATCGATCTGAACTTTCGCCAGTGTCAATAAGGTCTTGGGTGAGACGCGCTCGCACCTCAAACGTTTGAGGAGATGTCGTCGGTCTTTTTTAATTTGATGTCAACAGGTGGCAGAGATTAGTTGGAGGAACACTTGGAAGTGGTGATTTCAGGAATAGGGATCTCAGGAAATCGGGAACTGTGATCTCAGGAACGGTGATCACGAGAACGGTGATCTCACTGGGGAACATCATCCTGAGATTGACGGATATTTGAGGGGAATTCAGACAGGGTGTCATTGTCTGCGGAATATCACGGGAATCGTGGAATTTACCACCAGAGACTGAAATCACAGGAGTGACACCTTCTGAGGAGTGACATCACATGAGTGACACCTTCCATTAGTTTTGATTTCTTCTACAGATCAAAAAGTGTTTGACATAATTATCTCCGATAATAATGCGAGCATTTGTGAAAATACTACACGACAGATGTCTTTTCACAAGTTTCTATAAGACTGGAAATGTCAAGTGAAGAAAATTCCACAGAAAAATCAGATGTTTGACAGGTTGTTCATCTGCTTTGAATGAGAGAAGTAGTGATCTATTGAAAAGTATACATTTAAAAAATATTCTTCAGGTATGTTTGACAGTTTTATTTCATACTGATAAATACGTTTTAATTCATTTACCTCAGATTAATACATTTCATATTAAATTTATTACATTAATTACATTAGGTAACATTAAAAGTAACTAATAGTAATGTATTACTGTAAAAGGAAGCAGTTGTTTTCTTCCTCTCAAAAGGCATAAAAAAAGTAATATGTCAATATAAGTTTCCTGTTTTAAAACTAATAAGTAGAATGATATTGATGTAGATTACTTGGACACCGAGCAAGGGCTTATCACAATAGGATTGATCCATGCTAGTAATAAATATAATAAACTTTGTATTCACCACATATAACAAAACTATTGATTGAATTAGTGCTTTACTTGGCAGTGTGAATGTTAAACCCACATTCAGCATTCAACAATAATTCATTCATTCATTGAATCTACACTGTACTCTGAACATTTAATACCACAATTAACATCTAAGATTACTTTAGAAAATTCTTGAACCGCAGTTGTTATTTTAGTCAGTGACTATGTTACATTTTATTCAACGAGTATGAGTATGTTACATTGTTACAAGTCAAATTATACAAGGCGTGGTAAACGCTGTTCATTACGATTGTCAATAGAGTCTCGGTATGTGGGCGTGAACAGCTATATTGTCAGAACAATTTGACAGTTCTATTGTCATTATAATTGATATATCAAAGGTCTTGATGGAACAGCATAACTTCAGGTACGTAGGTTCACCTAGTTTGCATGCAGTTGTAAAATCATGTAACGTACTTGTCATAAAACTGAACTGCTTCCTTGTCCAGAATCCGGTTGACAATAGCTTAAAATTAGCCGACAGTTTCCCTTTATGTTCGAGTGTGACGCAAGTTTCTTGATTTCATTTATTTTTTCCATTGTATAGGGAGTAATTTGTGTAAATTGTAAATTTAACCATTGGTTGAATGTCGAGACACTGGTGTCATGTCGTCATGTCACGCAGTAACACTCGGATTTCAAGCTATTCGTGGAAATTGCTAAGCGAAATTGGCAAGTAATCTTATCACATTCCTTTTTTTTCCCTGAAACAAATCCTGAATTTTAAGCCATGGTTTCAATGTAAGCTATTCATCGATGAAATTGTCAAGCCAAGTTTTGATGAATTTTCTTGTGGTATCTTACACGTTTTATATGACATATGGATTGGAATATAGATTCTCTAAATATTTATAGTAAGTTTTAACCTACATTGTTATCAAAATATACTGAAATCATCTAATAATAACTATAATAATAATAATAATAATAATATTAATAAATAATAATAATAACTATAATAATAATATGAATACCTGTATCATATGGCTATGCGCCAACTTCTATTCAACATATTATAACTGAATGAATGGAAATATCAATATTTTCCACTGGCAAATTCTCAATAAGGATTTTGTTCATTCATTCATTTCAACTATTAATTTTTAATATTCTTCAGCATCGTCTTGAATTATGCTGAGTTGACCTTTGAACCCTCTTCTACACACTAGGTCATCGGTTAAGAGAGATCACAAGTGCATGGAATCAAGTGATGGTTGAGGGCAGCAATGGTAACGAACCATGATGCCTTGAATTTCTGTGATGCCTTGATGCCTTGAATTTCTGTGATGCCTTGAATTTCTGTGATGCCTTGAATTTCTGTGATGCCTGAGGAACCAGTTTATGATTGCACAACCATCCCGGACATTGATAGTTCTAATTGATTTATCGAGGAACGACCGATGGATAAGATGAGCATCAAGTTATAGGGAAACCTAATTGTGGTTTCCATGCAGAACCACCGAGAAGACCTCGAGGTCTGACCAAACTTTGCCTTGATGACTTCATGGACCTCAGACCATCGACCTCAAACGTATTAAACTTAGCGTCACGTACACAACACGTACTCGTCAAGATTTAAATGTCGGACACTCTGAATAAGTTATCAGGGGATTACTGTTTGAAATTGTGATTGTTCCACCGCTTTCCTGACGACCGCTTCCAATGACATCAAGACATAGTACGACTTTGTTTTAGCTCGCGGCCTCCGGTTATCACCAGTATCTTCTTCTTCATCAAGTCTACATTGATTGGATTGGGCTGGAGGAAGACGTTTCACAGATCGATTACTGTTTATTTCTGGGGAAGAATTGGAAACTTTAGAATAGGAATGACTCTGCACTTTTGAGAAGTGACACCGTTGTTGGTCAAGGCGATGTCTATGAATAAAATGTCGCAGTAGTTCACGGCGCTGTCGCTTTGCAATGAATGAACAAGTGGGTGGCGGAATAGAATCGAGTCCAGCTTGAGAAAGTATGGGCACTGATAGGATTGGACCGATGTGTGGTAGCACACCAGGTGTAGTGTCGTAGACCAGGTTAGTGTCGTCGATCAGGTTTAGTGTCCAGGAGGTTTGTGGACATATGGGAAGTGTTGGACTTATCTGAAGAAATATGTGTTCTTTGTGCAATGATAACAGTGACTGCAGATATTTTCTTAGATGCAATTAACACATGGTTGAAACATGGTTGACAAGTGGTTGACATGTTTGATATGTGGTTGACAATCAGTTGACATGTCAATAATATATGGATAACACATGGTTGGCACATGGTTAGCAAATGACATATGGTTTTGACATGGTTGACAAATGCTTCAGTAAAGAATGAGACATGGACAACACATGGTTGACACATGGTTGACAAGACATTATGTACTTTAACCAGACCACTGCTATTACCAGGGATCCTATTGCAATGATAAAAACAAAGATGTGACTTTAAAATGTGTCTAGAACTGGATTAAATTTCAAAGAATGAGTGAAAACGTGTTACTTCACCTGGAACAATTCCAAGCCAAAAGGATACAGTAATTGACCTGGCTGTGACCTTGACCTGCCAAACAGGTTTGACCTTGACCTCAGTTTGACCTCCAGGCTCGATGGTGCACATGGTGACGATGCCACGGAGGTCGTACTCTCTGGTCGGTCGCAATTCTTGCTGCTGGTCAATACTAGGCAATTTGCGTGGTACCCACAAACCAAGGTATGTATGTCTGTGCATTCTGGCCTATGATTTTGTATACTTGCCTGTGTTCGTATCTTTATGATTCTTATTCAGTGGTGAATAGTAGGATATGGTACAGTGACTACCATGTCAGACTATACTGAGTTTGAACCTACGCGGCGGGCGACATGTGTAGTAGTCTGTGTTTTTATTTTTATGGTTCTTATTTAATGGTGAGTATGATATATATAAATATTTGTATAGCGCAAAAATCCAGCATAACTGCTCAGATGCGTGTTGTGTGAGCGAGTATCAAAATAGTACAGTGGTTAGCACGTCGGACAGCTAAGTTTTATATTTCTAAGTTTGAATCTAAAGCCAACAACATGCAAGAGCCAATTAACATACATGGAGGTGGCAGAATGGGACAGTTGCTAGAATGTCAGACTACTAAGTTTTATTTCTGAGTTTGAATCCAAACTAACAATCAATGTGCGGTACCCACAAACCAAGCTAATATGTACTCACACTCTGGTCCTGGGACTACACAGTTATCCATCAACCAGTGTAATACTCCAGCTCTTGTAGCATGCCTTAAGAAGAGTAGCTCATGCATGGTAAATATTAGTTATCTGTGTAGAGAATTAAAGTCTGTATAGACCTCAACATTTTATTCACACATTTGTTATCCCATCGCAGTTTTCAGTAAAATATTATTTTGTAGATAATAAGTTCTGACTTAAATTTGTTTCATGTGTATTTATTGGGGAGTACAGGGCATCAACATTTATTGGACTTTATTGGCATCAAATTCATATACATGGTGTATCAGATCTTTCAGCTCATAAAATCCTGTATATCCTGATAAACACACACATATAGCTGGTAATACTACCGGTACCGGTATACAAAATGTCTCGGCAAACCTGGATATAGAAATTCCCAGACATCTTGGATTAATTAGGAAAACAAAAATGTCATCCTTGAAATAGTTACGACTACCCTACCTGAAAGCATTGACAAACTTTGAGGGTTTGGAGTTATTCCAAGATTTACCTGTTTTTACCTGATCAGCAGATCAACATTTCATGTACACAGAATCTGATTGACATAGGGTTCAACCCTGAGTCACACTGGGTTGTTTTAATCCTCTTTTATCCCAATTCCAAACCCATCTGGTTGTCATTCTATCTGATGTCCTGCCCAGGATTGCAATGAGATATGTGTTTGTGTAATCAAATCGGGATCATGTTTTGTTTATAGGATGGGATTTCTTTGGAGCAATTGGCGAGTTCACAATTAACCCTCTCCATGCTGGAGGAAACCGGATATGCCCCAAAGAGCAGTGCCTGTGTCTAATCCAGCAGGGTGAGGGTTAACCTGCTGGATGAATCAAAATATCTACTTTACAGAGTATCTGTCGTTGCCTTGTGTAGGGATATATAGGGTTAAACATTAATCGTCTATTTAGAGATGTTTGTGACAGTGGTAATTTTATAAGACCAGTCTGTGAGTTTCGTGTTCGTCTATTTATAGATTCTTGTGACAGTAGTAATTGTTTTTAAATCAGCGTGTGAGTTTTTTTAATATTTCCATCAATTACGTTTGGTCTCTATACAGCCTTCTGAAATCTATCATGTGAATATATATTATGTGTGGGGTTATTCTTTTATGTTTAATTTAATATTGTTGTATTTAACCACAAAGAACATATATTGAAAACATCTTGAAAAAATAAGCTTTTATCCATTTTGACCTTTAGTACTCGGAGACCACACATGATCGTGTGTTTATTTCCTTACATAATTTCAATATTAACCTTTGTGCTTAGATAATATCATCTAATATGGCCGTTTTCCAACTTGAATTTGTCTGCTATTACATAGGAATTTCAAGAAATTAATACATTTATTACAAAGATTTTCATCATGTATTGGTGGATATTCCCGCTGCGACGTAAAGCACTAATTCATTCATTCGTAGTCGTCGCATATGGGTGAAATGTTGGCCGAAACTTTCCAGCTGGTATAAAAAGCACTATTTTTCATTCATGCAAAGATCTACTTATTGAAGCAGACATAAAATCCTTTCCAACTCCTCCAAAGGATCGGTCCATTCACATGCAGTATAGACCCATGTATACATTGGTCCATTCACACGTAGTATAGACTCATGTATACATGCAAGTTGTGAGTCATAAGATGTCGATGATACTTAATTACATCAAATATTAATAGTTGGATTGATAAGGTCTGCAATGATGTGATCGATATGGTATTTATCTCCGTGTCCCTGCGCCATAGATCAATGATTCTAGCGGTACGATACAGACAGCCACTTTCCTAACAGTGAATTGAGACATTCACCGATTTCTCATAGGTTATCTTGTGGTGGTCTGGTTATAAAGGGAGGAGCACAAACAATAACCACTTTAGTCGTTTCAGAAAGACCCACAAGTGGGATTTTTTCTTTTCTTTTTTATTATTATCTTCTATCATTGCATATGGGTGAAAGATTCCTGCTGGGATGTAAAATAATAATTAATTTAGTATTATCTTCTATGCAATTAGATCAGTTATACTGAAAATGTTATATCAATATTATATAGAAAATGTAGATACTAATATTGATGAAAACGACATACAAAATACAAGTAAAATGGATAATGTCACCTTTAATTGCTTATTTGGATATTTTATTATTATAAATATAATACAACTTTATATAATATAATAATGTTTATTTACTTTATATAATATAATAATGTTTATTTATTTTGTGCAAGACTTCATGCACAAGATGCATGCTGAAAGGACTACACTATTTTGACCACAGTTACCAATGTGTACTCATTATATATATATTACACATTCTCAACTCCATAGGGAGTATACACATTATGGGTCGATATACCTAACTGTATGTTTTGTATGCAACCTAAACACAATCAAATATATTATATTCAACAGATTTTAATTACTGATTCAAAGTACAATCACAAATATAAGCTACAAAGAATTCAATATTGGGTTTTAAGAGCTTTAAGCAGTGTGGAGTTTAGCACGTTATAAGTGTCATTATTATTTTTATTATTATTATTATTAAGTACCAAATTTGCCCCATAATAATGTACAGATTTATATTGCACCAAATCCATGCTTGAAGTTGAATGTGTGCTCATAGTGTTACATTATTATTTGAATGCCAGCAAGTTTTGTTTCTCACAAATAGGTTTTATTGCCGATCACATTACTGTGCTCTTAGAATGGGTCGCAAATGGGTGAAAGATTCCCGCAGCAAGGTTAAACTCCATATTCACTCACTCACTCACTCACTCACTCACTCACTCACTCTTAGAATGTAACAGCTTGTCAGAATATGTATAAATTTGATTTAATTACGTTCCAGCCATAATTAAGACATACTGGTTTCTGTGAAGGTTGCAATTAGTTGTAATGAACACTTAATCAAGACCATTTCTTCCATGTTTAGGTTTATTTCTCTCAACTCAATAAGGAGTTGTTAGGAAAATATTTCCCTGTTTACTGTCCTGACAGTTCATACAAATACGGCCTCCGAGTGTGAAATTATGGCCGCCAATAAACTTGATGGGAAACGACCACAATGTGTGTTAGTTTTGTGATCGTATTTGTTGTCCGAATAGTTTGTTAATTTCTAATAAAAGATGTAAACAGTCTAAATCAGACAGGCAGCGGGGAAACTCGAAATACATGTAACTCCAATAATTGGTTTGTGTAATATACACAATTCCTTCTTGGTTGAGCCCAGTAATTGTCTGACCTTGAATTTATTGCCCGAATTTAACATGGCCTTCCAGTTGTAGTAATTATTGGAGATGCTATATTATATATATATTTCTGCACCTGTTTGTTTTTAGAGAGTCTCATGTGTTTGTGGCTTCATCATTACTATTGTGTATGCTGTGTCTTCTTCATAGTTTAGTGTGTGCCGATATTACTTTCAGTGAGTTCGTGAACAATTATTATATTATAACAGTCTACACTTAGTAATTTTCATACCACAAGCATTTATCAACATAATTATTATTATTTAAAAAATTATTTTGTATTATTTTTAGATAAAAAATAAAATAAAATATGAAAATATTGAAAACCAGTGGAGCATGCAAACAATGTAGCTTGTCCAATATATTTGCGTAGACAAATCAAATGTGTGTGACCATGAAATATGTCGACAAATCATGATTCTTTGTTGAACATTACTTTACTGCTGTAGTATAGTAGCGATGGTAGTGATGTTACCTTTACCAGTCACGTGCACCTGTAATTTCACCGTTAGCATTGTTGTTAGCGTTGTTCAGATATATGATGATGTTGGTAGTTGTTAGCATTGTTCAGATATCTGATAATGTTTGTAGTTTGTTCAGATATCTGATAATGTTCGTCATGTGTTCAGATATCTGATAATGTTCCTAGTTAGCATTGTTCAGATATCTGATAATGTTGGTAGTTGTTAGCATTGTTCAGATATCTCACCATGTTCATAGTGTGTTCAGATATCTGATAATGTTAGTAGTTGTTAGCGTTGTTCAGATATCTGATAATGTTCGTAGTTGTTAGCATTGTTCAGATATCTGATAATGTTGGTAGTTGTTAGCGTTGTTCAGATATCTGATAATGTTTGTAGTGTGTTCAGATATCTGATAATGTTTGTAGTGTGTTCAGATATCTGATAATGTTCGTTGTGTGTTCAGATATCTGATAATGTTCGTAGTTGTTAGCGTTGTTCAGATATCTGATAATGTTGGTAGTTGCTGTGTGTGAAGACTCAAGACAGTACAAATTACCAGGCGAGAACACAGCGATTAGCATGGAAGATTCCGGGTTTGAATCCTATTATTAAGAGTGCCAGTATTATCTCTGTGATGTTTAATAGTTCCAATTACATGTAATGGCTATAGAGAGACTACGAGGCCAAATCATTGACTTTGTTAAATACGCTATTAGTAGAGTTATAACCATTGGTCCATCTGCGCCAGCCGCTGAGAATCATGGGTATTTTTGCCACACAAGATATTAATACCAGATAGCCGCAGTACTGTGGGAAAATGACATTTTATCTCGAACTCATTCACAAAATTTACGTTTGAGCAGATGTGGTTTGTTTTCATTGGTGTAAACGTTCCCACTGATGAACTATGATTAGTTGCTTGTTTGGCAATGTTTATGTATGCTGTGTAATACAATATAAGTTCCTGTGTAAGCATAAACTGTATGTTATGCTGATTGTTTGGGATATTCTGAATGAAGAAATGTTAAATATGTAATGTGTAACTCCTGTTGAGAAGCCTTAATTAACCCTCTCTCGGCTGGGTTAAACACAGACACAGCTCTTTTGGGGCATTTCTGCTTGCCTCCAGCATTGTAAGGGTTAAAACTCCACAGTATGCAGAATAAGCAATCATGTAATTATTTAAAGGTATTGTTGGAACTTCAAACCCTGAGAAGGATCGTCGCAAATGGGTGAAAGATTCCCGCAGACGTTAAACTCCATATTCACTCACTCACTCACCCTGAGAAGGCAGCAATATATTCAGTAAGATCCTTACAGTGACTTCTGCTCCAGTGGTGTGACGAGTTTCAAGATTAAAAGAATTATGGACATCATCAATTTTTGTAGAAAGAAAAGGCCATTTTAGAGGGATCACCAAAGGAATAAATATAGTTGGAAACATCGATGTAGACTTCAAGACATAATTGCCATTTTTGTGACATAAGTTTGTGACGATGCCTTTTTAGTAAATTGATGAACGCTTCCTGCAGTGACGTTATTCTCCATAATCACTTTCGTTTTAAGTAGATTTTAAGTAGATTTCATTTTCCAGTGGACATAATCTCTTTACTTAAAGTACTCCAAATTTGGAAGTATTTTGCGACGTGAGTATGCTACAGTAATTCACAGTTGGTCTCCACTGTTGACCCCAAACCTCGACCTGTTTACATTTGTGTTTATCCGCGGCGGTCCTAATTGAGCCGAAATGTGCGGAATTCTCCGCACAAGCGAAAACAAGCGCGAAGCAAGCGTGCAAACACGGCGGAGAAAAATAACGTCTTTGTTCTTTAACACTTATCCTAAGGTTGAATGGCAGTGTTGTGTGGTGGCCATCTTTATTAACACGACCAATGTACACAGACGTCTTCTCACCTCGGATCACGTCCGAGGGGAGGCCGGTATTTCTCAACAAGGGATTAATCAGGGGGAGACAACCTGCTCTGTTTACTTTGTTATAAAAAGGCCTTGATAGAGAGCGAGGCTGTACGTCCACAAAAACACGGACGATCCAAATCGGGAGAATACACAAGTCAACATTTCACGTATTTGTTGACCAATTTACATATGTCGACATCAACAAAGATTTGTTCGTCTGCCTGCCCATTGGCCGCGATCATTCATCGCACGAAAACGTCCCATGAATGTTTTGCCAAAATGTTCTCTCTCGAGAAGTCAATTCCGTATCGTGCTTTCTACATATGTAATGCCAACCAAGATAACGCAGATTTGTGATTTGTGATTAATTTTATTTTGCAATTTCTTGGAAGAAAACTTTATTGTATTTTCGATTTTCTTGGAACAAACTTGGAATACCTTTTTAAGATGGTTTAAAGTACTGAATACTTTTTTTAATGAAGACGGTTTCAACTACTGAGTATTAGACCTGGAATCTGGAATTAGGTGAACCCAGGGTTATTCCGAGTGATACAACATGCGTGTTTGTACTTACTTTGGATGGTTTTGCGTGTGCGCGAAGAAGTGGATTTTCTTACCTAGACTCCTCTGAAATCGGCGATAGTCTCGACTAAAACCTCCCAGTCATGTTGAACATGTCGGACAGGGGATAAAACAAAACTGGGATTGAAAGTTAAAGCGTCGCGTACCAAATCTGCCGCTAGGCTGGAGACAAAAGAACGGCATGTCACAACTATTCCGCAAACATTGTACCGGCTGAATACAGAACATCTCACACGGGCACGACGGAGTACGAGAGATATTTACGTCGTTTTAATTCAGACTGGGTTTTGGCTGAGGGTCCGCATGTTACATTTTCACGTTGATGGTGTGACTAGTGTTTTGTAGTGTGTACTGGTGAGAGACCGTGAGCACATGCTTAATGAGGAGTAGTTCATTGCCGAAATGTGAACTTTGTTGATGTGTGAAGCTGTACTATCAAAATGGAAAAATACTGATTTTAAAAGTACTGTGTGAATAGTACTAATCAGAATAATGAATGCTGATTTATAAGAATTCTGATTTAAGAGTGCTGACTTGAGAGTACTTGTCATCAGTGAGAGAGAGAGTACTAATCATAATACTGATTGTAGTACTAATCACAGAAAGTTGATTGAATTGCACTAAACATATGATACTGATTGAAGAGAGAGTACTGATCACCTAGTACTAATCAAAGTATTAATGGATAGTACTAATCATACAATACTAATCAGGAATAGTACTAATCAACGAATACCGATTGGATTATTTGCAATTTTCTGGCAATTTTTGTTGTAACGGTGAAGTCTGGAGACAGGAGACTATCATTCAATGGAAGTGAAAAGTGAAGTGAAGTTTGAACGTGTGTTCATGCATCCTGTTGATTTAAATTTGTGGGCTTGACAACTGTTACCATGGATTGCTGTAATACTGGATTTGTACAACATTTGTTCACCGTCAGGTTTAATGTAAAATTACTGACTTCGCACAAAGTCCACATCGTTAGACAGTTTTGCAGGAAAACAGATTAGCAACCAACAACTGTAGTCTGATGTCTAATATTGGGAAGATTTCAAGATTTCACCTGATACACATGAAGTTGTGTGGAAGTTAAAATTACCTCATTAGGAGTTTTAGTGCTGTGTTGAATGTTTGGCAATTTGACTCAATGTGTGAGAGGATTATAACACATATGCCGCCATTTTGATTGTACCACTGTCACGTGACAATATGTTCCGTGCTTTACAAGAAAGCAGGTACTCTTGCTGCTTCTGCTGAATGGTTTCAGTGTTGAGAGTTGACCAAACTGTTACAGAGATTACTGGTTGTCCATCCTGGAGTGTTGTCACTGACCCATGTTAGTTCTAGAGACAGTTGTCATGGTGCGCTAGTTCTGTGGACGGTTGTCACGGCTGCCGTCAGTCCTGATGGAGAAGGTTGTTCTGAACATGCTCAGTGCCATCATAAAGTCTTCCAGGTGAGTTGATTGGGAATCAGTAGGGGTTGATTGGGGATCTGTAGGGGATGTTTGTGGATTCGTAGGGGATGTTTGGGGATCTGTAGGGGTTGAATGGGATCCGTAGCGGTTGCATGAGGATCTGTAGGGGTTGATTGGGGATTTCAAGGGGTTGATTGGGGATCTGCAGGGGTTGATTATACATCCATAGGTGATGATTAGATATCCATAAGGGTTGTTACTGGTATCTATAAGGGTTGCTCATGGATCTGTAGGCATTGTTTGGGTTTCTATAGGGTTTGATCAGGGATATTTTGGGATGAAGTGAGAATCCTTAGAGGTTGCTTGGGGATCTGTAGGATCTGTAGACTTGACTGAGGATCTGTAATAGTTGATCAGGAATCTGAGGTTGATCGGGATCATACGTTGGATCTGTAATTTTAAACATCTGTAATTTATTTTGTATACTTTAATTCATGTCCTTGAGGGTCTGTTAACCTCCTACCCACTAATGTCAACTGAAGATGTCCTATAGAGGATAATGTTAGAGCTGTCTGTACCAATATCGTCTCATCGACTGGATCCAGATGTCAAATATTGTGTCCTAATTTTCCAATATTGACGCAATGAGTAAACTATGTGCGACAACTAAAGCAAATACGAGAGACAGTATCAATGTGGACGGTCTTCCGGATGTGGTTCTGTACTTCTGGATGTGGGCAATACCACATCCAATATGGCCAACATGTCTACACCACGTCCTTAGAAACATGTATACAGATATACAGAGATACAGTAAACATGTATACATTTATACAAAGATACAGTAAACATGTATACAGATATACAGAGATACAGTAAACATGTATATAGATATACAGAGATACAGTAAACATGTATACAGATATACAGAGATACAGTAAACATGTATACAGATAATACAGTAAACGTGTATACAGATATACAGAGATACAGTAAACATGTATACAGATATACCTACGCGTATACCTTGAATAAGTAGACTGTTGACAGCTGTCAATCTATGAGCCAGTGCCAGTGAGACAAGTAGCAGAGCTAGTGCATTACGCCTTTTTCTCGTGGGTAAAACTATCAAGTGGGTGAACGCGTGTCACAGATAAATGGAAGAATTGTTTGTCAAGCTGGTTGTGGAAGGTGTAATCTGTTGGTGTTTGCCGTCTGTGGTGATCAGTCCTCTGTGTTTATGTGTTTGTAATGAATCGGAGGACATTGTTTGACCGATTGATTCGGTCAGCAGGCTTCAGGGGCCAGGGCTTGACCACAACAAGTTTTAGGAAGTTTATGTGGATACAGAGGGTGGGCCGAGAACAGGGCTAGAGTGGAGAGGGTTAAGCTAGGGTATGGTAGGGTGGAGAGGGTTAAGCTAGGGGTATGGTAGGGTGGAGAGGGTTATGGCTATTGTGGGATGAAAGGGTTAAGCTAGGGGTATGGTAGGGTTGAGAGGGTTAAGCTAGGGGTATGGTGGGGTTGAGAGGGTTAAGCTAGGGGTATGGTAGGGTGGAGAGGGTTGTTATGGCTATTGTGAGATGAAAGGGTTAAGCTAGGGGTATGATAGGGTTGAGAGGGTTAAACTAGGGTTATGGTGGCGTGGAATAGGTTAAGATAGGGGTTTAGTGAAATGTATAGGGTTAAGCTATGGGTATGGTGGGGTTAAGAGGGTTAAACTAGGAATATTATGTGATGAGTTAAGCTAGGGTATGGCAGGGTGGAGGGTTAAGTATTGTAGAGTGGAGCAGTATGTGTGGTGAGGTATCTAGTTGTTATATTAACCAGAGATGCCCTAAAGAGCAGTGCCTATGTATGATCCAGCAGGGAAAGGGTTAACAAGAAAGTTGTAATAAAATGGCCTGAATAGGATGAGAATTTGTATTTTATTTTTAATCTTTTAATTTTGTACAAAAACATAAAAACACTAGTTGTTAATTTGGTAGAACTTTACAGAACCTTGTTGTTGGTTCAGATTGAATATGGCAGGAGCACTTTATACATTTCCCCACCAATGTGTCCGAGTACGGCTGTTTCATCGGCAGTCATCCTGCGTAATCCAGCTTCCTGTCTTGTCACTGCTGATGGGTCATCAAACTTTTCAAAATAACCAAGTAGCAAATTTCTTTCCGTAAAATTCTGACGAGCATTAACTCACTAGTTGAGTTTGACTGCTTTTTTGCCTGGTATTTCAGCTATTCCTGTAGAAATGATTTGATTTTCTCGAAATTCTTCTTTTCATTATTTCCTGCCCTGCTGTGTATTCATGTTTGTATACTGATGCAAAATAACACTTTTCGATTCATTACATTTAATGCATTGATCAAATTCCTTTTTGCCTCATTAAATTCTCCATTTGGCATTCCCCTGACAACCCCCTCCTGGCAACCCCCTGGCAACCAGTCTTCTTGAAATATATATTTTTTTATATTAAAGGTTGTATTCCTAAAAGACGTGTGTACATTTTCACATGAGATGTTGCTTTCGAACGTAAAACTTCTCGATGCAAACCAATCATTCGAGTACGAATCGACAGTCAGTACGATTCAACTGCTCGGATTTGGCGCACTTAATGAGTGGCGTTATCTGAATGCCTTTAATGCAGTGGATGAGGGCAAAACGTGGATCGCAGTGATTCCGCATTCATCAACATAACTGGAGAAAGATTATGATTTTTCGGTTTTAAATTGCTCACTGTGATTCTTTTGAGGATTGCCAGTGTTCTGCCTTCGTGTCGAGATTTCTGGCCATTAACTCGCACGATAACATGTTTGTAAATTCTGGCAGAGTTTATTTATGTCGTTTCCGGGAAAAAAGATCCACGTTAATTACAGTAGTCTGCTAGATGTATGTGTATTTGGACAATACACACATGGAAACTGTTATCAAATTTTGATAATAGACAACTGACATTATGGATAGGAGAATGAATGGAGATAGTATTGAGCATTTTCAATATCTCAACTAATTTCGCATTCTGGGTGATGTTTCATTAGTTTATTCCGTCTGTTTTGACCTTTCTTTTCCTAAAGACGTGTCACATAGTCACGATCTTATATTATGCAGCTGATCAGAGTTGTCGTTAGGATGATTTTCCTAGGTTACTGTTGACTCCCAAATCCACAAAACGAGAGTATGCAGATATGCAGATTTATAGTGGTGGATTCAAAGGGTATATATACACCCCCTAAAATATATACACAGTATATAGATATAGTGAGGCTTTTGCAATTGTATTTCACATAGGTGTTGCGTTTTCAAAGTGTTTACATATAGTCACCTATACATATACTACCGACAGAAAATAAGGGAACGCATAATGGTAACACTTTTAGTATAGGCAAATTCAAAGTGCCACAGTTAAACAACCCAATAAGACACGTGCATGCACGTAAAATATGTATTGCCCATGCATTTTCGCACTTGGGTTGAACATTTCATTACAATTAATTTGCTCAGTTTTGAGAAATACCACTTTATGTGTTCGTGTTTTAATGTGTTCCGTATAGGAATATCAGAATCGTTCCCTTATTTTCTGACGGTAGTATATATATTTTATAAAACTGAACTGTTTTAAAACTTGCTACATATCGGATATGACGTCAACATCCGGTGTATTTTGATATTAGATACAATATAACCCAGCAAACAATTTGAATACCTCAGAAAAGATCGTGTTTTACCTAAGTTATTGTGATACGTGAAGACAGATATCCAGATTCCCAGATTATGAGAGTGGATTTGGTAAGATGCCATCTATGTCATGCTCAAGCCAAAGTTTTGAAATTGTACTCCAAAAGTTTCGTAATCTCGGGGTATTTATTGAGAACATTATCTTAAAAATATTAAAAATGTTGTTCCTATCCTTTGATTGTGGATAGTGATGTAGGTGGACAGTATCTCATATATATTATTGACTGACTGAAATGATTGCTACGGATTATTCTAGTGTGCGGTATACTAACCAAAGATATGCCATTAACCTGGGTCTTACCATCTTCGTAGACTAAAAACGTGCTAGCCCTACTATAAGAAGCTTTAAGATTGTCGTACGATCGTAATCGTGAACGTTTCGATAACAGGCTTCCTGTATAGTAGGGCCTAACACAGACTGTTCTCGGAATTTCCTCTACACATATCTCTACATTACACTAAGTCTTGTACATGTATTCCTATACACTGTAGGAGACATGCTCGTGGCCTCCGATCTACAAAGCTATCTTATTATTTCCCATCTTACGATCCATTGCAAGTACTTACGATACGTTTACGATCGATTGTAAAGATATACTATGGATCGGGGTATCGTTTCTCGAAGCTCTCTTAGCCGCTAAGGTACCATAGGCACAGCACTCTCTTTGCCGATAGCTAATACGTTGCTTAGCGGCTAAGAAAGCTTCGAGAAACGATACACTGACCCCTTAGTCTGTGTCACAACATGTTCTCGCTCAAATACTCCTATTCAAAATATCACCATAGTTTACAGGAGAACAAGGGTAAAGAATTTCAGGGACTCCTTTCATATAAAGATAATACCAAAAT
>JAUTBZ010133902.1:0-29888 GCA_032361785.1 Lepetodrilus galriftensis
TCGTAAATTCTAAAAATTCGAACAGCCGCAAATCTAATTATTTTAGAGCGTACGAATAATTAGAGTAATTACGGTATGTACTTTTATACTCTGTATATGTAAAGTAAATATTACTCTGTATATGTAAAGTAAATATTACTCTGTATATGTAAAGTAAATATGCATTCATGCAGTAAAACCTTTCCTTTGAAGATCAATGACTTTGATGACAAATTTTAGTTTAAATGTATTAAATAGTGGTTTTGTTCATGGTTATAGATTCCAATGCAAAATGTTAAGATATCAAGTTATAACTATCCTAATAGGATGCCTGCACTGTCATAGTGCAGTTAGGATCCTTCGTTTGCCAGTAGCAGCCAGTGATTACAGCGTTACTGCAACACTATAAATATGGGTATACGGTAGTAGGATTCCTAATATTTTCTGGATCTTATTGAAACTTTCTGAGACAGTGTTAAACATTATTTTTGCTCATCTTTCTTTAAAAGTTAAATTCATTAATTACAAGTAAAAGTAAAATTCATGCCATATCTCGAAGACTACAAAATTTTGTAATTCTAATTTATACCCTAACTATGAGATCTTTGTTTGTTTGTAAAATCATATCTGCTTCGTGATGAAAATGATATTATATATAATGTTTCTGACCTCAGACAGGGTTAAGTAATTAACTGACCAAATGAATTTAGTAACAGCATTAGTCAGATGACCAGTACTGACCAATACAATACCAGCATTACAGTAACAGCCAGCTAACCAACACTCATCTGTGCTAGCATCTGTCTCCAACCTTTTAGTCCATCCATACTGCACTTAAATGAAAAGACTTGAGAATTAATGAACCTCGAAGAACAATTATATTATCTGAGCTTACTCATTCTAGCCTCCATAATGAGGAGAGCTCCAATACCAAGGGAGATAAGAACTGGTGACTTGAGTGCTAGGAGCAGATGGACAAAGTGTGATTGGTGGGGGATGAATTGTTCCAGACAGGAGTGTTTATTTGATTTCATAGATTTGTATTGTGTTTGAGGAGGTCAGTGAATAGAACGTCCAGTTGTCTGAATGACCGATGACCACTCGCCTTGACCAACGGTCCACTCAAACTGAGATAATCGGATATTAATTAGATAAGGAGCTTAGATTCATCTGAGGGTTGCTTTGAAGTTGCACGTTTGAAAGTAGTCGTGCAGATGATAGTATCTTAAGTCTGATCAGGTGGGGGCAATTTGGTCCTGTTTTCCTAACAACTCTGTGACTATGTCTTACAACTTTAATGAATTTAATCATCTGATTAAATTTCGAAACAGCACACCTTTTTATATGGGAGATCGTTAAACTTTGAATGCACCAAGTTTTCGAGATGTTAATATCTGATTACGTCAGTTTTAAAACGCAATCTCAAACCAAACATCAAAGTGGTATTTTCTTCCTTATCTATCAGGATCACAAGTCAAATATATTAACAATGAAATTGAATAAATTCAATCCATTTGTAATTTATTTATTATTTGTGACTGTTAGAGATTTATTTCCTGTTCCATAAGTTCTCGGCATTATCAGGCAAGTTGTAACCTCAACTGTTCGTACATCCATCAAATGAATTCCACTCTTCAGATTCCGTCAAACAAGTTATGAATTAATGATAAATAAAATCATTTTCATGCCTGACTTTATTGCATTAGCCAAAGTTCATTTAAGAATGTATATTCTTAATCAATTTTGATTTTTCATATCTTGACAGCTTCTTAGCGTAATTAAATGATAAGCCCATAGATACATACACATAATCGAAGCAAATATTGATGCATACAATTTTCTTGACTTTTTCATAAATGCTATTCAATATTCCGGCATAAATGCTCACAAACGTGGCAGATTTCTCTCCCAGGCTTACCAGTAATGGTATTAGCCCCTTGACTTCACCGTAAGAAAATCTGACACAAAATGGCAACGGAATTTGATAAGTTTCCGAAATCAGGTTACTACTAACTACTGAAGTGCAATAATTTGTGCAGAAAAGCGGGGAGTATGTAACTCGACAATTTACTTTAAACCTGATTGGGCCGTCAAAAAGAAGCGATGCAAAAATGTCTTCAAGGAAAGTGATGTCAGCTATTGACTTGAAGCTCTATTGCCCTCAGTCCATTACGGAGTGTTCGTATTTGTCCAGCTACGATGAAACATGCGTGAATAGCTTTTAATACAGACATGATTTGGACGAGAAAATTGAAAATTAGGTTATTGATGGCCAAGAGATGAAAAATCGATAACGGTTCGAAGAAAAATATTTGATTTTTTTTCTCGTGTTACAAATGAGGGAACGAGCACATGGAACAAACCGAAACCAAGACTAGAATATATTTGCAACCGAAATCAGATCGTTGGGGTCCCTGAAAATGGAATCGAAATTAATTACAACATATTTGCTGTCAGTTTGGATTTGACGTGTGTTTCATCATTGGGGTTAAATAACATGGCTGTGAAATGACAAGCCTGTGCTGGAGAGAGAGTTGGCGTGTTGTCACAGAATGAACAAAACCATTTCAGAGTACAGGAATATAATTACCCCACGATGCTTTTGTCGCCAGGATAAATTGCCGAGGGAAACGGTCCCCTTGTTCCACACCTGCCTGAGACTCGACAGTAGAGTCCAGCAGTGACATCATTTCCCGACACCCCAGGGGCCATCGCTGTCCATAAAGAAAACTCACCCCCAGAAACCTTAGGTGACAAATTAGCTCTCAGCTTGCGATTTTCTTTTTTTGTAATTTTTCATCAAATTCCGAGGGGAGGACTTCCCAGGGGAGAAGGTGCTGAGGTTTGTTTGCCTTTCCGAGGCTTTCCGATATGGTATTAAATAAATGCTGGTATAATTAAAGCCCTAGGTCTCTATCTCAGTAGGACTAGTTTTTGTGGCATTTTTTTAATAGCAATATCTACAGTTTTGCTGCCAGCGATGTTTGCAATGACCTGCAATAGACAGCTCTGTTCTTTGGCATCAGCCCATCCATCTTGTATGTCGTTTTTTGGACAACATTGGTATTTCTTGTGTTTTGTTTGGTGTTCGTGTAGATACATTGGGTCTAAAAACACATAGTTATTATCCAGGTTTATATTTATTTATTTTACAAATGATGACATAATCATTATCTACATGTATGTTTTTTGTGTGAAATAAGTTCAGCTGCAGAATATCACTTTAACTAAATCCAATTACCGTATTTGACGTATCAGGGAGCTGACAAAATTGATTGGGGGGTGGGGGTGGGGGGGTTGCATGGCGTTTATTAAAGTATGAATACAAACTAAATAAATATTTTATTTATTATTTCTTATTTTTTAAACAATATTTATATAATTTACCAAAGGGAGGTATTCCAGCATTAAATCCCTTGGGGAAAAATGCAAATGGCAGAATTAATTAGGTATGAAATATTGGTATTATTAAAAAATAGTTAAGGGGGGTGTTTATTACAGCAGGGCGTTTAATATGTCAAATACAATATACTAGTAGTAAGAAAATGCATTCACTATCATTTAACCCTATCCCTGGTAGATTAACCACAAGCATCAATAAGATGGTGTGTTTACAGTAGGTAATAGGTTAATTTCACATATTCCGATGATATATTGCTAAAAATAAATAATAATTAGAAATTGATCATACCATTTATGAGTTTTTCATGATTAATAGCATTTCGATGTGTGGATGTTTTTTAAGTATAGCAATTTTGAGCTATCAAGTATAATTATTGTGAAATCATATCCACAAGATTTATGATTTTCTATAATGTTTACGTAACCTCAGATATTTTGGAAGGAAAATGGTCTTTATAAGAGTGAAATCTTTTAACATACTTCAATATATCCTAGTCTAAGCCTAGCATGAACATACCGTAGTCCAACAGTTGAACTAGGGGGAATATAACAGCTGTATCTGCCATGACTATTGGTATTACTATCAGGCTCTCAGCTTACCAAAAGCAGATCACTTTAATATTTCAACTTGCTCTAACTCACTTATCACTCAATCTCTCATTCTTACTCATTTAATCACTCACACACACATGCATGCAAACACACACACGCACGCACACGCACATGCACATACGTATGTATGTATGCATACATACACACACACACACACACACACACACACACAATCGCATACTTCTCTCATCATAAGCAAATCACTGAAATACCATGAATACCATATTAAAAAAAAAAACAGGCAAATTCCAAACTCAATAATTCAAAATAACACTTATTTGTGAATTTCAACTTGTCTTGCATAATTCCAACTATGAAACATGTAATCATTGTAACCGTTACCAATAATTGTTTCACATATTAATAATTCAACATGATATAATGTTTCATTCCAATCCGTATACATTGATTTACCAGTTTGATTCACACCAATATATAATGATTTACAATGTGGATAATATATCTTGGTTATCTCACAATGGACATGCTGTTCTGTGAATACCAACATTGTTATTCCATGATAAAGTGATTAGATTATATTGTCAGCCGGCCCTAAGTCGCTAAATATTTGATATCGGATTTACTCAAGAGAAGCATTTGCGTGAAATTGACGTATATCATGATATACAGCCGTCATTAACATTGGGTGAAGTTGACAAAGTAGAAATATTCTAAACTAATACATTCCATTATTTAATGAATATTGGCGAAATTTATGGCCAATTGCTGATAACTATTTTCATTGACATTTGATGTTAGCAAACATTCCAGGTTGTGTCATTTAACTACCAGAAGTTACGTGCAATAAAAACAACAAAACCACGCTTTTTCATGTACAAATATCTCGGCAAATGTACGCTTCCCGTATTGCTCATATCATTGTCAGACTTGAGACCTCTGAACTAACACATACCGGATTGATTTGTTTACGGGTAAATGGGTGCATGGACAGGTAAACACTGATAAACATCTCTGAAGCATAGCTCACCACATCTCGGAGGAGATTTCACAATATTTCACACCTTCCACAATGTCGCGATCATATGTTTGTATTATCATTGTCAAGAAGTGATCGACATCGTGTCAATGTTTTAATCTCTGGGATAACCTAATATTCAAATCTGTGACAACATCTACAATGTGGCTGCGATGGTTATTGATTCCCACATATCAGATTGTTTCCCTTAGGCTATCTTCCCATTCTTATCAGGCCCTTTGTTGAAGTGATACTTATGGTATATATCTATGTTAAAATCAATCTATGTTAGAAACAATTCACATCATGTACGATATGTCAATAATACTATGGATACTATGAATAATAATACTTTAAATATAATGTAGACAGTAGAATTGTATCCGAATGGTAATAATAATGTGTATTCATATAGCACTAGACAGCATGCACATGCACTGTAATAGTATTACCCCAGTCATTGGATCATAGGTGCACTCATAATACCTTCTCAACTCCCTGGGGAATATGCAATTTTCTAGATAATAGGAATTTAGGAATGATTGGTTTGAATATTATCTAACATGTTGACAGGCTTTGACAACCAATATGGCTTATCATTGTATGTGGATGGAGGCATCTGAACTCTGACCTCAGATGACCTGTGACATCTTGGAATGATATAAACACCCACATGGGTGTTACCAAACAAGAAAGCATGTTTACCTGATGTGGATAAATGTCAATGTTGTTTCCTCTATTGATAACATCATTTAACCTTCTCCACGAAGAAGGCAACTGGGAATGCCCTAATATTCAGTGATAATTATATATCCATATAGACAGATGTTTTATATGTAAAGAAGATTCCTGCTGTGACATTAAGTAATATTTCAATCAATTAAACAAATACTGGTATTTATATATATTACAGTCTAGTTATTAAGATTACATATTTACCTAATACATAAATTTAATTTGAATATATCTCAATAATTATATCCGTAATAATATTTCTGGACTAATATGAAAAATAAATGTCATAGTATTTCCTGGAAGTAGATATTTGTGGAGACATGCACATATCTTCACAGACATGAACATGTCTTGTTAGCATGTCGTCTAATTATCGTACACACGAACACAGTACATTAGCAGTGATATCGTTCTCCATGCATCGATTATCAAATCTAAAAGCTAAATATCTCATATATCATCTCATAGTGGAAGACTATTCTTGCATGTGACCAAACAATGACCTATATATTAATGCACTTCTATCAATACACACCCCCCTCCCCACCCTCATTCACCCTCACCCCACACACATACATACACACATTTCCCCAACCCCACTCCACCCTACCACCCACCCCTCCAAGTCTTTTAACAACAGACAGATATATATCTTGTGTCATGCTGTGTCGCGTCGGCATATTCTGATGCATGGCCATTCGACTCTCAATGACACCCTTGTGACATCCGACACAATACGGAATCACCGCGGATGACAGGTTTTGGGTGGGAGGTGTCGAGGTGCCATGGCAACAGGGTGGATTTTAGGAGGGGTAGATATTTTAGATAACGTGAGGGTGATATGTCTACAGTTCGGAGGTAATCCGTGGAACACCGAATGCCTTTTTGACTTGTGTGTCTGTGCTAGAGAAGAAAGAAGAACGACGACTCCTTCTTTGTTAAAGTGACCGTAACATAAAAACAGTGGCTCAAGATTGTAGCTGGGTGGGAACAGAACTTATTAGTAGTGGTTGGCACGTCAGGCAGCAAAGCTCAAAAGCTCAGAGTTTGAATCCACACATGAACATCTCTGTAGTGTGGAACAATTCCAAATAGGGATAGATATCTACACAGCTCTCTGGCTTTGTTAAAAGATTTTAAAAGACTTCCAGCAACTCAGTTGATGTATCTTAATTTCAGCCTATCCTAAGCAAACCTCGTCAAGTAGGGATGAAGGCTTCCTGCTATAACGTGAAACAATAATTCAAACCACTAGACAAACCACTAGACATTACTGAAATACTTTAATAAAGCAATATAAAACATTACCTAAGCCATTTACCTTTCTATTCAATACATGTATTTATCCATTTACCATGACATTGCATCCACATCTCCAAACTATGCCTCTGATGTCATAAAACGTTATCAGGTACTAGTTCATGCTCAACTCAGTTTTGTTCACAAATCCTTCTATAAAGAGTATGGAATTGTACTCAAAACATTTTGTAATCTTGGGACCAGTCTACAACACTAAAGATGATTTTATCACCAAGAGGGTTAAC
The DNA here is from genome assembly GCA_032361785.1 of Lepetodrilus galriftensis. Lineage (NCBI taxonomy): Eukaryota > Metazoa > Mollusca > Gastropoda > Lepetellida > Lepetodrilidae > Lepetodrilus > Lepetodrilus galriftensis. The sequence goes on from JAUTBZ010133902.1 coordinate 7,249, forward strand.
TTTGGCTGTTATTGATTCATGCAGTGTCATTGCTGCCTTGTTACATTATGTAACAGCTAACTGCAGGAGCCGTAACCAAATCAAGCATAACGCACAGCAATTTGTATGAGAACCTTGGGAGCCGACATATGTGGCATGTCCTTCTTGCAACGTATATCATTGATATTGACATTATACACTGATTTGACGATTGGGAGATTATAAATATGACTTTAATTAATTTGTGTCAAATGACCCCTAACATACTTTGAATAATTATGTAATGTGTTCTATTCATTTGGAATCATAGGGTGTCAGCATTGGCTCTTAGGGTCATGAGATTCTATAGGTTATCTGGAAGATTTGCAGGTTATAAATGTAGGCTGTTATTAAAGATATGTGTGAGATATTGCAAGGTTATATCTGTGAGATATTGTAGTTTATTTCTGTGAATTATTACAGATTATATGAGCTATTTTCCATGAGCTATTCTAGGCCATATATGAGGCATTGCTAGTGGGGTGTTGCAGGTTATATCTATGAGGCATTGCTAGTGGGGTGTTGCAGGTTATATCTATGAGGCTTTGCAAGTTGGTATTGCAGGTTATATCTATGAGGCATTACTAGTGGGGTATTGCAGGTTATATCTATGAGGCATTGCTAGTGAGGTGTTGCAGGTTATATCTATGAGGCATTGCAAGTAACCTGCAAAATATTGCAGGTTATCTGAAGAATATTGCAAATCTGTGGAATATTGCAAGTTATATGTGGAATACTTCAGATTATTTGTGGAATATTGCATGGTATGACAGGAGTATTTCTCTGTCCACTGTTGTCAGTTATTTATGAGTTATTAAAAACAATATTATTTCATCAATATCTTCTGATGCCCAACCAGAAATAATCAATGCTCTATTGACAAAAAGTTGCATGCTGCATGCATGTCTAGTATTCTAAATCCAATTCTAAACATCACAAATATTAGATCTATCTTCAATTTCATAATTCACACTACACACACGACTCTGTTCATGACTGAACATTGATCAACCAATTGCAATCTACTTGTGATATTAACGTTCCGCTATCCTACAAATGGAGATTTGTCATTTTCTCGCTTTTCATGAGAAATTGAAAAAAACACGATAGAGAGAGACCCATTCTGATCAATGCACATGCTCGAAACAACATGAAATCTATGTGAAGAGCAAATCTCTTACTAAGGAGATAGGAAAAAATGTTTTCGATCGTTACGAAAAGATTTGGTGTTCGCGCCATATCCACGAGACCAGAACTCTTCAGTATAATTCTGACAACGAAGAAGCGATGTGCACATATTTGTTCTGTGTTCATAGCTGGGTTTGTGTATGACCCCCCAATAAGGCAAGCTAGCCCCCTGCTCTCTGTTTAGAAGGGGGGGAACCTATCTAAACCTAAAAGGATGGAGGCTCAATCGGAAACCAGATTGATCATCTTCTAATGCTGTAATTAAAATCTTCGGCGTTAGGTGGCGCCACCCAAAAGAGCTTACAGTTGAGACTAAATGCCTCACCACGAAATGAATAGAACATGAATGAACATTGAATGATGAATTACGTTTAATGTGAAATTCACGTGTATTTTTTGTTTTGTTTAGTGTGACAATGATGGCTAGGGTATTATAAGGATTTTGTTTGTTAATTTCTAGGATTTGGAATTTATGTCATTTACGAAATGAAATGAACAAAATATTAACAATTAGTAATTTCATGATTGCATATATTAAATTTATCAGTAATTAATAATTTAATCATATGTGTATTTTAAAATCATTTCAACTAAAAACAATTATAGCAAAATGTTTCAGAACAAAATTTAATTGCATGTATTTTTAGATATAATTATCTGATTATACACAATATAAAAATCAATAATAAAAAATAAATACTCTAAAAAAAATAATTTACATGTGCGAATATAGCCAATATTCATCTTCTAAACAATGTTTTGGAAGAGGAACACAATAAAGTTTCATTCCGAAGAATTAGATTATTCTTCCCATCCATATCATCAAAGAGTCTCTATCGACACGTTGTTAGTCTATGGGTTTTCAGGAGGTGGCAACGACATAAATACTGCATCTCGTGTAATGAACTTAAGGAGAACATTGCGAACCTGGGTGGCCAAACATTATAAATAAGTGATAACCTGTCTGCTGCTGGAGGAGACCGTAATGTGCGAACCCCTCATTTCCTCCATGCTAGTCCAAAAGCTGTCCATGTTCGTGCTTTCCCTGTTATACAGTTTATTTGCGCGAAAGGTGGAAAATATCCGATCCCCAAAAATATCTCCTGTTATTTTTAGAGAATGGGATTGTGGATCCAGTTTTGGTGTTTATTTAGTCAAATAAGTGGCAAAGAATGGCAGAGGGGAATCCGTGTTTTCTGTAACACATTCACATTGACGGGGGACTTGAGATTTGCATTTTCAAATGGCGATCCAACAATGCTGGATTTTCACTGAATTGATCTGGTTTTAATGTCCATGAATGATTTGTCAGATGGGAGTATTTGCAGTATGTCAGTGACGGTGAGAATGATGACTCTAACATTGCGCAAAAATGCAAGTTTTGTCTTAGAATTGGAATTTGGAAATTCAAATTAGGTGTAATCTTCATCTTTTTTGAAAATCCTGGCAAACACTGTTCACTCTGACACAACTAATGGTAGTAATTTAAATTTCAAATTTTACCATTTCTGGGCTTTTAACCTTTATGTTTTTAGACATGTTGCAAATTTCCGTCTATTTGCATTTAATGTTGTGACCAGTGTCTATTAGTGTTTGCATGAGTGGGTGATATTGTAACTGTGTCGGGTTCAGTGGCATGAAGTGCACACCCAGTGTATTGAGGTGGAGGTGAGAATTTGGGGTGGATATGCTAGTACAGTAGTTCTTTATCTATCCCAGCATATTTTATCTTTGTTGAAACCAGTAAGTGAAATATCATGTATTATGAACCATTAACCTAAATCCTTTCATAAAATGTGTTACTTTAATTTTCAAGAAACCTAAATATTTCAGAAAATGTACTGTAGTATTCTTATTTCCAAGACAGAAAGCAGCCTAAACAGATATCCAACACAGACACTTCTGTATCAGAAAGACTAAACAAACACATTTGTCTACTAATGATGTCTTAATGATAGAAATCTACTGCTGTCAGTCCCCAGTACCAAGCTTCAATATCTGAAACGAAATAAACAAGGGAACCATTAGAATACACAAACCAACATGGGTTGAAACCAGACAATGTCTTAATCAAATAAACAGATTGAAATCATCCGTGGTTATTTATCTCAGCAGGGACTGGGGAACAATTTCGGAAGGCACCATTGGGCGACCTCTGACCTCTACAGGTCATTTTGGGTTGTGGTGGGGGGGGGGGGGTGTTCAGGGAGTTGGGGGGCGGGGGGGAACCATGGCTGACCTCACCCCCAGTGGAGTCTCATTTCCCTCTGTGATTGGGGGAATTCCATTTGTGTAATTACAAGGATACCTGAATTATTAATGGGTGATTGGGAGTCAGTGGACGAATCAATCCTCCTAATCAATCCTACTTAGTGTAGAGTGCCCCGTGGACAGCTAGAGCTAGGTATCAAGTAAAGCTGCTCCCAGTAGTTTCGTACTCATATATGCTTTTATATATATGTACGATGTAGTTGTTATTGTACTAAGTTAGTTCTATTTAACATTTTAGCACCCGAGCAGCTTGGGTTATCGTAGTTTCATACTAATATTTGGTTTCATATATGTACGATCTATATGGTTCTATATTACATTTTAATAGCATATATACTATTTGGTGTCATCACATATGTGAAACATTACCGCTGCGACACTGAGCAACAAATCAATCACTAGTCTGTGGCACAACTTGTTTTCTCCCAAATACTCTTATTTAAAATCTCCCTAGATAGTCTACTCAATCACGCTTTGCTGCTGCAATAAGTCAATGTATCATTTTAAGTAACTTTGGCATTAAAATTGTTAAATTTGTGATATTGATTTACTTTGTTAAAACAGAATTCCACATCAATCGTCTTTTCTTTTTCCCCCACCCCATCTGAAATGCATTTATACACATATACATACAATTCCACCAGTTAAAAATTGGTTACTCTTGTATGCAATTAATTCAATGTATTTGCAACTTCAAGGTCCACAACTCAGTGGAAAAAAAATGTTTACAGAATCTTTAATGTAAATTAGAAACTGTGTTTCCTGAAAGTCTACTAAAATAGTCTTTGAGTAGGAAGGTATGGTACTAAAATACTGAAGTATGGTAGCAAGTGGTGTTCTCTAAAAGGTCATGTAGTTGAGAGCGGTTGGTACCAAGATGTCACAGACATTCTATGCTATTTTTTGCTCCCAATCCAATTAACGACTTCATTTAGATGCTAAAAGGGTTCTTGCCTGTTTCCTGTAGGGAGAAACTTTGGTGCACATAGTACAGCGGCGCCAAGGTATGATATTCCATTATGGGGATTTAATCATTTCAGCACTATTTCACCTTACCAATAATAATAATAATAATAATAATAATAATAATAATAATAATAATAATAATATATTCACTTATAAAGTGCACTATTCACCATTTTACAGTGTTCTGTAAAATGTATGTTTTACAGTTTTCATAAGATTTAACTAGCTTAAAATGTGAATATTTTTGTTTCATGGTTTTGACTTTGTCCTACTGGGAGTAACATTAACCAGATATGTTTCATAAAGTAGTGATATTGTTTAATATGGATGGGATAGGGTTAAATGATAATGATATTGGGCAGTTGATGTAACAAGCTACATATTATCCAGATGGTTTGATCTAGAACATACGCATCTGGTAATGCGTAGATCGGTGATGAATTACATCAAACAAGCTGAGAAATTGTGCTTCCAAGAGAAAGTGTCAAGTATGATCCTGATACACATAGTGCTTGTTAACCTTGTCACTGCTGATGCCAACCAGAGATGCTGACAGATTATGATGTCCTATTACCATTCACATTGATATTATATATAAAACAAACATTTAAGTTTAACGTAATCCAGATTACATACATGTATTTTCAATTCTACTGATTCAAAAAGAAGAGGATAGATTAACATTAGTTTTATTATTGTATTGTGTACTTTCCATTTACTGACTCCCCAGGGAGTTGAGAAGGAACACACTGATCCATTGACCGGGGTTAATAACGTGGCGTTTTTATCGTGCCTTAGTGGCTGGATCTGGCACATTATAATTAGCCATTATTATTATTATTATTATTATTATTATTATTATTATTATTATGATAACAGCATTTAATATCATGGTAGATACACAAGATTTCATGAAGTCTGGATCATGATGATGTTGATCAAGGTTAAATGACATCATCACCACTTTAAGCTATACCACTGCTGATTCATGTCAATATGCTGGCTATTTATACGTGCATAAGTAAAACTAACCCCAGACTCAAAATATTCAACATAGATTTCCCCAGAGGCAATTCTCCCAGAAAAGAAAATATTGGCCGTTGACGCTGGAATATATTCTACATGCAGAACATAGATCAAAATATTGGACAGATACATAATTTAATACCATGCCATGCCACCTTTAAATTTCATTTGTTAAGACCTCCAGAACAATAGAATAACATAGCAGGCGTTGTTATTATTACATGTTATATGTATGAATTTGTATATATTTAAAGCAATATTGATCTGGTTGTCGTGGAATGACTAATATGGCATTGTTCCCAGACAATCAGCATAGACTTCCAGTCTACTTCAGGAAGATTCCATAGCCACTGACAACGATGGGTTTTGGTGATACACGAAGCATCCTTTGAAAATAATCACAATATGAAAATTCATGTTAATAATATCGAGGGAAATTGTCAATAGATATGCAACGTGAGCGCAGTTCCATTCCTGAGCGCAGTTCCATTCCTGAGTGCAGTTCCATTCCTGAGTGCAGTTCCATTCCTGAGCGCAGTTCCATTCCTGACCCAATCATGTAATATTGAAGACGAGAGTGGGTTTGAAACAGCTCTCCGATGTCGCTTCATTAGCGTCTGTATGCATATTGATACAGGTACTCCAGCTTGTATTGTATGTATCTCAGAGACGTGGAATGTAGGATATGTGTATGCTACTATTTGTATTGAATATAGGAGTAGTATTCATTACAGGAGAATTGTTCATTTCCATCTCTAGAGATCTTCAGGAATTTATGCTAATAAATAATATGGAATTAATATGGGAAATTTTCCCACGTTTTTACCATCCATTAGGAAAAAGTATCTAACTTCTCATCCTGTAATGTTAGGTATTGGGATATATTGTACATTAAATATGTTCTTATCATATACACATACTTTACAATCATCTCAAATCCTATGTAACATGCGCATTACTTACGTTATTTTCTGAAAATTGCCTTTATATATGAGGTATATGAATGTACACACATGTATATGTATGTATGTTGAAATATTGTCATCAGTTTTAGTTAACTACATTGTAGCTGGATGAATAACGAAAGCTAGAGTCCATGAATAATGGGTTTTTTAAAGTCCAAGCTCCTAATTTCATAAATTTGAAATGAGACGACATAGACTGTCATGAATTCATCGATCGTTGAATAAACTGAAACTGTCTGAGTAAGTGAGAGGATGTCATAGATGAGTTTCTATTCCTAGCAGGAACCCGATATATTTCAATAATTACTCTTGTAAAATATTAAAGGCCAAAATTCTCGCTGATACCATCAGTACATTTTCATGGAGTACACGTCAGTCCATTCTCCACCGTATTTCCTGTCTATATTCCTCTGTGCTGCTGACAATATCCATTCCACTTTGTGTCAGTTCTAAATCGGGAGCCGAGATTACTTATTAGGGATGTCAATTTCAGTCATCAATTTCGGCGACCGCTCGTAAATTGCGAACTTACAATGGCGTCCGGAGAAGCGTAATGCAGGGCCCCAATCTCTGTTGTTAATCATGCTTAAGATGAAGTTATGTACAACAATCGCGCAGGGTCTCTGCTTTTAAACCCTCGTAATGCGCGTCTTTTGTGTTTGGACAACGATGTTACTCGCCGCCAGATGAATTATGAATCAGAAGATTTGTCATTAGGAAGTGGGTATTATGGGAGCGCCGTTATGACGTACGCTACAAGTGTGAATATTAAGGTTTTCGTACACGTATATTCTGATTCTACATTTGACACCAAAGCTTTTCCTTTGGTGCCAGAGACTAGAGTCGATTTCAGTTGATCTTTTTTTTATCCTGTCCTTGTCAATTTCAACCATGATGAATGACTGAGATTATTTGATATGACTGCCGTTTGAATTGCAGTGGATGAAATGCAGGATATGAGTCATTGAAAGGGGCTTATTCCGAGTGTCGGAATTCATGAGTCGTTACATTTTAAACAGCATCAGCCATGACTGTCTACACAGGATAAGCCTCTGATGTCTGGGTGTCTACTGTAGCACTCTTTCAGGATGTCATTTGAATAAAATAGACATTTTATATAAAACATGTCTCATTAATTCCTGGAGCCATGTTCATAAAGCTAAAAACAAAATCATGGTTTTCATTAAGCTTAAGAAAAAGTATTTTTGTTATTTGTTATTAATTTCATTCTATCATTGTAGCTTTTTGCAACAATACATGTATAATCACACTGTAAAACGGATAGGATTATCCCTGGTATTTTAAGGTATCAGACATTTAATGGACTAATATAGAGGTCAGGGGTCGGAGGTCAGGGATTAGAGTTCATGTATGTCCATATTTGGTCTAAGTAAGCCTTGTGTCCAATTATCTCCTGGTCAAGCCATTGTTTCACAGCTAAACAGGATATTCCAGCAGAGATGAAAGCAAATTGACAGCCCACTTACAGATCAACTGATGCCATATCATGATTACGATTACTTTTAAATAACACCCAGATCAAAGGTGCTCTCGATGTGGCGACATTTGAATCACAACAGGGAAAATGATCCGATATATTACAAAATGAAGAACTTGCTATTTATCTGTAATTGAGGAGGGAGAGCTACAAATCATGTTACATGTATACTTTACATATCTGCAGTGCAGCCTCATTAGTCGGCAGTAGTTGGTCAATAGAAACGTCGTTATTATGGAAATTCAATTTGCAATGGGATGCAATTTACATTGCCCGACGTCAGTGTACAAATGATCAGCTGTATTGTGTGGATTGTTCGTAGCCTCGATCCTGAGTTCTTCCTGTGCTGATCCTGATAAGTGGGCCTCCAAACCCCTACCCACTCTTCCAATAAGCATCCCTGACCCCTATTTCTGTCCCCTTATCAAGCATTCCCTGCAAGCCCCTACTTTCTCCCCTGAAATCAGCCTGATGGACACATGCTTGATGGCTGGTACATGACAGATGACTGACAGCTCTCAAATGCTCAAGCCTCATCAGTGACACATTTGTTTTCTTACTCAGTTTTAACCCCATATGTTTTTGCGCCTTCGAGATCTTGGAGTACGGAATAAGTGTAATTCATTGATTGAGAGGATCATACTGGTGTGGGATCTTGTTTGAAAGAGCATTTCAAGACCTTTCCAATGAATTACTGCTCATTTGGTTTGACGATCATTTTTTATTTAAGTTTCGTGTGACGCGTGATCTCCCAGGGGTTAAGAATGTCCAGTTTGTGTATTCATGTGCTGTGTTTACATACGCATAGCTCATTTCTTGTCCCTTGCACAGATTAATTTCTATTGATTACTAATCAATTATAGGTTAGGCACGTCTTTGCCACGGCGGGCATTTGCTTTTCCACGATAGTAGCGGAGACGTACATGTTTCTGAAATGCGCCACGCCGCTACAGACACCGCTCTCTTTCATCTTGGTCATCACGGATGCTAAATATGTTGCTAGGCTCTTAGCAAATTACCTGCGACATGTCAAGGCAGTCACCTTGTGTGTCGGCATTGAAAGATTGATATACACTGCAAGGAAATCGATGACACGCTAAAATATTTGTCAAGACTAGGGATGGTTATAATGAGAGATTATTTGCCTTTCGTCGTTCTTTTGATGACGGAATGCTGCTGGAATGCCAAAATTTGCATTGATCAGGGGTTGAAGGATGGGGGGGAATAATAATAATTATTTTTTGTTGCTCGATTCTTAACAATTGATAATAATAACATATATGTTGACATGCCTTTAATGTGAAACAATCAATATAATCCATAAGTAGAATAAATACAAGATGTCATTGAAAATAAACCAGGTTGCTTTTAACACATGGATAATCGATTTCTTTATGTAATTTGAGAGGTCATTAACTAATTCAAACACTACCTGTCGATGATTCTTTTGAAAGGGACAACAATGGACGCCTCATCAATATATTAGGTCACAATGACACAGATTATCCGCTTTCTATTTCTCAAAATTGTTTATATATTTAATTTAAATGTATTATATTTGTTTTATCTTATTAAGATTAAGTAAACATAAGTCATATTTTTTTTTATAGATTTTCTTTTGATAATTATTGAATTATCGGCTCTAGATGATAAATAAAGTAAGCTTAGCAATGTATTGTAGTACTAGTGTTGTATGATGATAATGTTTAAAATAAAATATATTATAATCTAGGTGTAGATCTACCACATTAACATATACACTTGTGACAGGTGTTGGGAAATCATTGATATAAATTGTATAAATTTGCATGTATATAAATATATAATTTAAAATGTAATGTATCATAATCCTGTACATCAGAATTACCATATTAATGATCCAGTCACAATGTATTTCATGAATTATGTTTTTATTGATCATGTTACATACCGTAACTAATTGTTTCTTTTTTTAAATTTTCAGGTAAGTACAGCATAATTTACGGCATCTACAAAATTGGTAATGTACCTGAACAATTAGTCATCAATTAACCACTCATGTTTCAAGTACAAATGCCATACCGATAAATATATTTGGAATAATTTAACGTTTCCATGTTTGCATTGTTCCATATACTGGTTGGGTAATGTTAAATTTGAATTTGCTGAATTTTGTGACATTTCAAGACTAAAGTGGTTAATAATGACTGTCATTGTGTTCTGTAATTGAACACTGTTCTTGTAACAAAAGAGGGATATTAGCATGTTGTTGCATAATGCATAACCTCAAAGACAGCCTGATGCATTGCATACAACTGTTTACAGTTGGGGAAGCAACTCTATGTTAAATTTCCATTGCAATTACGATATACTGCACAGGTGATATACACATTGTTTTATATCAGCGTCCATGAAACATAACCGACTTTCACCTGTGATTTTCAATGGCCACTCATAACTCATCCAATCAAAGGAGACAAAGATGTTTTCTGCGAGATCACTCTGTTGACATTGGCAGTGCCCAACAGACTGAAACATACCACGAGGAAATATTGATGCCGTGATTATCAGCGTGTGCGGTGATGCGGCTAGATTGACTGTATTCTCCCCAAAGTGTTTGTAAATACCAAAGGCAGAATGGTATATTGGAGAGGGAAAGATGATCAAATTAAGCTAAGAGGCTGTGGACAGATCAGTCCTGGTGGAAACTTGGAACGGCTGTTTGCACTTGCTCATGTTACATACTCCATAATTGCTTGACCAAACAATATCATTGACTTTTTGTCAATGCAGATAAAGGGTTTGGAAGGAAATCAGATGTTATTTCTCTGTGACATTGTTATCCTTTTTGTAGATATTTCTATTTGTTGTTTTTTGCTTGTTTGTTTGTTTCTACACCTTTTCACGTCTTAACATTGGTCAAGATTAACATTGGTCACGTCTTAACATTGGTCCAGTTTGTTAATTGCGTCCCCCCCCCTCCACCACCACCAATGTATATTTTACTGGATGACCAAGCACCTATTCCAAGTAGCTTTATTTGTTCATTCCTCGGTCATTTGACATTACTATGGTTACTGGCAAGCTTCTTTGAGCAACCAATGAGAAAGCAAACTGACCAATCAACAAACCATCTCACCTCTATATTGCCTTTTTTATTGGATGAATTATGGTTTCCATGGCAACACTTACATGAGGCACTTCCTGGATCTGGCAGAGTGGAAGTGTCATGTTTACGTGTATTGCCGAAGCACCAATAAACCTGTTATCCCCAGGATGGGATTTCTAGGACCGGGGATAATCTCATGAACGGTAATAGCTAGGTACCGGGGAGCTGCACCAACTGCTGGACTGCCATGTAGCACCTCAGGGACACCTCAGGGACACCTCAGGGACACCTCAGGGACACCACCTTAAATATTCTTCATCATATACAAAAATCTGGAGACTTTTCATATCCTTGTTGCAGCGGATGACTAGTTATGTCACCAGTTGCCGAACCATGTCCTCTTGAGTCACAACGTACAGCCGATTTATCTGAAATAGCTGTTGTGGTTCGTTCAAACATTATAAGGACTTTCAAGCAATATTGCGAATCAATAGATTGAGAGGTTTTCGGTACAGATTCAAGAAGTGCGCTTCATCATTGACAATTACAGTGAAGAATCTTTCCTGATGATTTTATTGCTAAATGATGGTTCTTTAAAAAATAGGAGTTAACCATCATCATAGTAGATACATTCAGAGATGCCCAATTCTTATTTTTCCAAAAGATAGAAGGTTAAAATCATCCAATCACTCTGATTATAGTATTCAATAATAATAACAACGTGAAGTTACGTATATATTTCCTTTTAAAGAAATATACACAGACATTTTATGTATGCACATGGCATTTTTCGCTCATTCTATTTGCTTCTGAGAGCAAGTTCCGTGTTTAGACTGCAGTATCTATGTCATTTAATCCAGCTTCATGGTGAATGTATTTACGTCAGGAGTTCACCTTCCGCGAGTCAATTTCAACAATTCCGTCATCAATGTTTGTCCAAATTCTTAAAGAGGCCCATTTGAAAATAGGGGAATACATTGATGAAGCAACTACAATGAAGAGCAGTCGGAATTATGTTTGTTGTCTCTGGAACCGGCTCCATTCCACGACTCCATTCCACGACTTCATTCCATGTGTTTATTTCTTCGTGGGTGGATTGATATCGTATCTCGTTGGCTGCTAATCTGCGAACACGGAGATATCACTACAGCTGTAGTTTGGATTGAAAACAATCCACCAATGGCTTTGCTGACAGCATTTATTTGCATTACTTGGGAATTGTGTAAACAAGGTGGGAATGAGGAATTAAAGAGATGTTCTCGTGGTGTTTTGTAGTGCTAGGAAATTTGGTGTGAATTCTGAATTACCATAACGTTCTTTCAGCTACAGGCAACTCCAAATGCCCTGTAAAGAGAAGGGTAAATTAACATTACATTGAAGGCATTACAGATTTTCTCAGTCGAGAAACTAGCAATGGTCAGAGATAACGGACATTTGATAGCTAATATGACACTGCATGCTTATTGTTATGGAAACTGTTCTACTAAATGGAGATGATATCAGCTTTCTGAATTGGATTGAAACTCTGAATTGTGAGCTTTTGATTCTGATGTGCAAACCATCGCACTATTCTGTTCCCTTGATTAAAATGATAAAATTGGTGAATGCAGCTTGTTTACAAGCAACACTTGAATAAACTTTTGAACAACTTGAATAATACTTGAATGGCTTGAATACCACTTTAAGACAACGTTTGAAGTATAGTGGTCATTATTAAAAAGATAAAATACTTTTTAAATGTGTAATTCTTTTTTTTTACCATTATTAGTGCAAAGCTGTTTAGGAAATACAGCGGAATATTGATTCAGATTGCTTGATGGATTTTTATCAGGCTTTCAGCTAATAGGTATTAATATGATGTTTGATGTTTGCCGTATTCCTTAGTGCATGTTTCTTTTCTTATTTTAATTTTTTTGTATCTCCATTAAATAAGATTCCTCTCATCAAAGACAAACGATAAAAGTTTTAATGATAGAAGCATATTAGAGCCGATGTCCAACATTGGAAGGAGGATCAGTAACGGTGCAACATGGTCATCCAGATAACAACGTCCATTTCCTTTTACACTTCCTGTCATCCCGCAGCAAATGTTCTGTCTAATTCTGATTTGCTGTTTAATGTTCTGTATGGATAGTTACGAGAGAGCTTTTGGGTTGTGTTCAATTACGCTGACAAAATAAACTCTATAAACTTCTTTTTTTAAATCAAAGACAGATTCGTCAAAGAAAATGTTTTTCCACACAAACACATTTTTTCAATTCTTAGTACAAGAAGTACTTTGAAAGCACCATTATTTCCTTCAGAATGAGATGTAATTCAGTTGGAAATACCTACAAGAAAGGTACAATGGACACATATATATATTTAGACTCAGGGGGACCTTTCATCTTGTGAAATGGATAAACCATGTACAATGTTTTCCACTGCGATGCCGGTACCTGACCATTGATTAGTTTTGTTTTATAGATTCCTCTAATACGCGATATGGCCTTTGTTATGAGAGTCCCTGTTGATGGTAGACACAGAAGAGCGACTTATTACCACAGTCGACGACTAGTGAATCTAGAGACGACTAACGACCAAGCTAGGAGTCTTAAGTAAGGCTTTACAACCCGGGGAATGTATCCTTCATCGATATATGACCAGGCACTGATCACTGGTCTCACCATCGCTCGTACAGAAAGCGACATTGCTGCCTATTGGCGAACGCGTTATTTCCGCAAGTCCGAGTCAAGATTGGCAATTTTATTATAACGTGTGTCGGGAGCTAGTGAGGGAATGTTCCCTGGAAGCAGCGGGATCTGACAATAACAATGGCCAGCCAAGCCGTTATGGGCCCTATATTGGCCCTGTATGGCCCTGTATGGGCCCTGTATGAGATGATGCCATGTAAGGTCACAGTTGAACTCCCGGTTAAGAGGGAGAGGTGTCAGCAGTAATACACATGGAGGGGAGGTTTTAGGGGCTCAAAAAGGAGTCTGTTTTTAGGGAGGATGTTTTCAAGAGGGTTCTGGGTGTTGGATCAATGAAGTTTATTGCACACAGTCGTCAGTCACAGTGCAACATGAAAAATTGAATGTGTTGGCAGTTGAGGCATAATTATAACCCTTTCTCTGCTGGATCAATCTGCAGTGGAAAGGTTAATGAAAAAAGAAGGTAGTGAGTGTACTGCTTGAGATTTTGTGCATTTCAATGTACAGTTTTATACATCTGATGATCTGACTTTCTCTCTCTCTCTCTCTCACTCTCTCTCTCTCTCTCACTCACTCACTCACTCACTCACTCACTCACTCACTCACTCTCTCTCTCTCCATTAATATTAAATTCCAGATGGAAGATATAAAGTATTAATTTAACCTCTTCAACACTGCTGCCATCCAGATTGATGCAACTTAAAGCTGCAGTTTCAATATGTTGATATGTTTCAGAAAATATTTGGTAGTAGGAACTGTATATTATTGTTCAACGCCAAACAGAAAATGCACTAGCATGATTGCTCTTATGGCCAATCAACACAGATACAGGCTTGGTTGATCACAGAGAAATTGCAAGTCAATTTTGGAGGCAATAACTGGAAACGTTTAGTGATACGAGATTAACGTTTTCAGCAAAAAGCCCCCAGGTCTTACCACAATTTTTTTCTGAGTCAATTTCAGTTTTTGGGTGTAAACACGGTTGGTTATATTGAAAGGAAATGAATAAGAAAGAATGACTTCTCTGAGATTATACTCCACGAAGGAATACAAATCCGAAAAGTTGGTAAAAATGTCAAAATTAGAAATGACGGATTTATACCACCCTATGTTAATTATATTAGAATTTGACTGTAAATCCAGTAAACTTCTCAGTTTGTATAGAATACATTTGCAGGGAAGTTAATTAAATTTTGAAATTAGGGGATTTGGGATCGGGTTTGAAAGGAAAGTGAGAGTTGACTGTAATCAGATATTTCTTTCTTGACAAAAGAGGTTAGAGTTTTGCATGGTGAGAGAAATCTCCGGATTTGTAAGGGTCATTGGTCGAGGTCACAGATTGGAAGGGGTCGTTTGAGGTCCCCTGTGAATGACCCCTTTTTGTACCCAGGGATCTGAGGGTGCAGCTGTTGTGGGCATCATGGAGTGCAGATCTCCTAGTGAGAGAGTGGGGGGGGAGACTACTCTCATTACTGTGATGAGAAAACCTTTTGTAGCAAAAATAAGGACAAAGGTCCAGCTACACAAAGATATTAGATGAAAATTATTTATTACCGTCACTGGCAAAGTCGTAATAATATATACTACTCTGAAAACTGGCTTACAAAAGTGAATGCATACACAATGGAAACTGACCCGGTGTCTTACCGGGCACTGACAATGGAAACTGACCCGGTGTCTTACCGGGCACTGACAACTAATATGTCAAACGATGACCACTCGTGCACTCTCACATCAGACAATGACCACAAACAGACACGATACTCAGGGTCCTGTTCCTCAAAACAATTATAGCTCAACGAGAGTCACAACTTAACATACCGTATAGTTACTGGATGTAGCTGGATGTGGTGGCAATTGTGGATTGTGATGAATACTGTAGGTGGGTGGTATGATTGTGGATCGCCCCACTCAGCTACTCATTACAATACTCACTCACCACTTTACCTATTATGATCCACAATCACTACCAATTACCCCCACCACTACTCATCATGTATGGGTGAAAGCTTTCTGTTATAATATTAAGCAATAACTCACTTACTCACCCACCCACCTTACCAGACCCATCATCCCAACCACCAACTGCATCACCAACTTAAATAGTGCATCTTTCCACTCATGCGATCACAAACGGAATGCACCTTTTTCATAATCCCCCATTACGCCATTATACGTCCAGTTCCGCAATAATTTACGTTCTTCCAACGATTTTTTACCACGACCACCCCTATCAAACCCCCATCCCTTCCACCAACTGCATCACCAGCATAAATAGCGCATCTTTCCACTCATGCGATCACAAATGGAATGCACCTTTTTCGTAATCCCCCAATTACGCCATTATACGTCCCGCTCCGCCACAATTTACGTTCCTCCGACAATTTTTTACGACAATTCCCGTGCATCTGACAATGCAGTCTCTCCCCAGCAGACATACCTCCACGCTTATTCACCGAGCAGCTTTCGGATGGCTGCACAGCATGAATCCTCCATTATGATTGGACGATGATTTATTCAGATAAAAATCATCGCATCACAGTGCATGGTTCGCCTGTATTCAGATGTATACAGATCAAACGCAATGCGTTCAATAGTGAGGAGTGTATCTGCGGAAATGTGAAAAACAATTGATGTCAGTGCAGTCAACGCTGGAATAAAAGATTGCTTTGCTACTGGTGTGTACGCACTGTGACACGGGGGACCACATCTCAATATGCTTTTGTCATGTGTGTTTTTATCAGATGTATATCTAGTTACGTATAGAAAGTATGTGTCATTCATGGTCATGCAGAGACGGTTTTCATTTTGATCTACTGACACTTCTTTTATTTAAAGTTTATTACAATTTTATGATATTAAAATCATTTTGCGATTTGATACTTGGACATGAATTGTGTTTGAAAAGGTTGTTTTGATAACATCTGAATAATGTATATTTAATAATCTCGATCACTCATGGTAGTCACATACAGCATGTGGTGTGATGGGTGGTGGTGGGGTGGGTGCGGGCGGGGTGGTTGTGGCTGGGTCTGTATTTGTGTTTGTGTTTGTGTTTACTTCCATTATCAATACTAAAGAGACATATCAAGATGTGTATACACATTCACTGTAACATATATACACATTCACTGTAACATGTATACACATTCACTGTAACATGTATACACACAGTGGAACATCAGACTTAATACCAACAGGTTAAAACCCACAAATGTCATTTCTGATCGTGATGTTTGCACTTTTGAATGCAATTATCAGGTTTATTTATTTTTTATAAATCTTTGAGTTATGACGTGTATTCTGAATTTTAATAAATATTAATAATATGTTGTTTTTCCTGCTGACAGATTTCACTTATTTCTTATCAATGTTGACAATCATTTCATCATTTCTTCACACTTTCACACATTAACTGTCCACTACACTGTTTTAATCAATGCTGACCATTATTTTGTCATTTCTTCAAATTTCTTCACACATTCACAAGTGTCATTGACCTAATCAATATTGACAATGTTTTTGGTCATTTCTTCACACATTCTTCACACATGACATATCCATTACATTGTTTTACCATAAGCAATGATGACTGTTTTGTCAACTATTCACACATTTGTATGTGACATATCCATTCTAATCAATGTTAACCTTCTCTTTAAATAATTTCTTCAATGTTAACCTTTTCACAAAGATTTCTTCACACATTACATTACATTGTCATAATTAACTCCTCAAAGATTTATGCCTTCAAACCATCAAATGCACACAAACTTTCTGACATTAGACACCAAACCATGTCTGTGTCCTATCTAGGAACATTACCACGAGTACCATGTATACACATTTATATAGAGCAAACATATCCAGAATAAGTAGATATACATTACCAAATCTCCAGAACCAGGGAGCTTATTGATGACGATCATCAAGATGTCCTAGTGACAAGAAAGACGGTAATATACGTTTGCCAGAAAATGCTTTGACGAGAAAGGATAATAGAGCCATTTATTCATGACAACAGAGCCCAAATTGAAGTACGTATTTCAGAACCAGGGCAGCTTATTTCTGTGTTTTATGGTCAAGATGGACAACATAATGGACAACGTGAATAGTGCGGCCTTTGGACAACATAATAGACAACGTGAATCTTGTGTCCTTTGTTTTTTATGGTCGGAGTACTCTGACCATAACTTGGTAGGCTCACGTCCTGTAGTTTATGGTCATTACGGCATGCCACGTAATGGCCATCGTGAAGTCCACGGCCATATTTCAGGGTTAGTGCTAAAACCATATCGTGTGAAACTCACATCCATAATTTTATGGATGCTCTGTAAAGAAAGATAGACCTTGTATGGACTCGTGTCTGTATGTTAATGCTCATCTGTACAGATCATAGATCTTACCAAGTCTGTATTTTGAACATCGATGCCAGGACGATTACGGACTTTGCAAAGCTTGCGTTCGTTCGTTAATATCAGTGTACTCAAGATAAAATATCTCACAAAGTTCACTTCGGTATTTTAGGATTTAAGTGATCAATGGTAGACTAGCGTTTTGTGGAGCCCTCGACCGTATTTAGAATTGATGTGGTGATGTCATGGACTGTACACGACTCGTGTCTGTAGTTTAGGACCAGGGTTCAGAGATGACAGCCCACGCGAAGCCCTCATCTGTATTGTAGAATTGATGTCGTGATGTCATGGGCCTTATAAGTCTGAGGTCGGTATGATAGAGAAATGGATCACAGATGATGAACATCATAAAAGGTCACATCTGTATTTTCGTAATGGAATGTTATCATTTTCTATTTTCTCTCTTCTCTCACTCTTGATGACAATGTTGCAAGTGGCTTGGTTTCTGTATAGTGTAGTGTGTCCATATTTTAGAGATTAAGAGCCCAGATTGTGAACATTGTAGTGGTTGCATTTGTATTTTCTGGACAGAATGTCCGTTTTTCTTTTAACTCTTCTTTCACTCACAATGATAATGTTGTAAGTGGTTTGGTCTCTATCCATATTGTAGCGATGTTGATCCCAAATTACCAACATTGTAAAAGGTCAGATCTGTATTTTAGGGATGGAATGTTATTGTCAGTGTTTTCTTTTTTATCTTGTAATGTTGTAAGTGGCTTGTCCATCATATCACATCCATATTTCAGAAACAAATCCCAGATCAACTCCATAAATGGTATCATCCGTATTTTGGGGATGAACTTAATGTTGTCCTAATTTTGTTCTCTGTCTCTTCTCTCATTCAAAATGACAATGTTGCAAGTGGCTGGATCCAGTAATCAATAAACAGTGAGGACGGCTCTAAGTCAGTCTGGCTGCGACAACCTCGTCTCGTTTTGCTGCGGGTCACAGAATCGTGAAGGTAGCCGCAAAACATTTTTCCCGAACCAGAGAAGGTGCTTCAAGCCAAGAGGTTTTAAAATGTTCATCCGTGGACCTTGACTTGTAAGAGAATAGTAATCGATGCTGGATAGAGAAGAAGAACAGAAGAAAAAAAACTAAAAGCGAAATGAAGACTGAGTTTAAAAATTTGACGACTTGGTTAACAAAGATGTTATTGATTTTTCTTCACTGGTGTCAGGGCCCTTGTTCTAACGAATCTTCGTAATTGTCAGTCGTTAAATGGAAAGTTTGATGACTACATGGGAAAACAGATGTGGGAGGGAAGTTGGCTCTTTGAAGCCGCAGGAATAGACGTCCATTTTGCCGATGAGATTACAATGTCGAGCATTGTCTGCGTGCCATGTTTTGAAATTCGCATTCTTTCTGAATTATTATTTCTTCAGTGTTAATTATGCCCTTGGGATTGCTGGCAGCATTAAGTAGAGGTTTCGGTTTAAATAGTTAAAATACAGGTAATTTGCATGTCGAGGAATTCCTTTTATATTATGAATCTGTTTTTTAATGTTCTTCATACCGGAGACAATATGAGAAGTCTTACAGAACAGTTATGTGTATTTTAGGATTATATAATGCGCACATATTGATGCCATTAGTACCTGTCATGACCGTATACATATTTTACATGACTATCATATTTTTCATTGTAATAGTATTGATTGGTTATAATGACCGCACTATAGCCAATGAATGCTGATTGTGACTCTCTATGCAGTAACAGCCAGGGTATTGGATCAGTTATATTGAAAAGCTTGGCAAACTATTTTGTCTTAGTGCCAGGATAATAGTTATGCAGGTGGTATACACAAATGGTTTAATGGTTATGCAGGTGGTATACACAAATGGTTTAATGCATACACATTAGCAATTGACTAGGATAATCAATAGTAAAATCTGTCTATAGACAGACAGACTTCACAGACAGGCAGGCAGACAGATATACAGACAGAGAGATGTTGTTTGCCAATCCTAATTCATATAAAAGTAATATATACATGTTGAAGCATCAAAAGATCAAATACATCTGAACATTGTGCCAGTGACGTACCTGATGTACATGTACATTGCACTCAAAGTCAAACATCGACACCCAATGTCAAACACACATTGCAATCGCAACATCTGAATGACTGAATGAAATTGAAAACACTAACTCAATAACCTCAAGTTTTCATCAACCCTGAGTTTTCGTTCTTGCTTCCATTTTCTGTTTCCATTTAAAATTTTAAACTAAATTTTACAGTTTCAATGCAAAATCCAATCAATCTTCTCTGTGCGAGAAATAGCATTCACATGATGTGCTCACCGAAATGTGATTGTGGAAACTCTGCTGTGCATTGATGTCGGCGCCTCGGTTTAGGAACAGTTGGTCGTCTTCTCGTATGATAACATCTGATGGCTTGAAATTGATTTGAAATTACAAAAGTTCAAGTTCTTCCCAATCTGGAACCAATGTATCTTTCACCTTTAGGTGAGGAAATTCTGGGGTCCACTTGCACAACTTATCCTTAGCCTGACACTGACATGAATAGGGCGGAGTCTGTTGTTTCAAAAGAAATATCAGATATTATACACAAAACTCAATGCTTTGCGTTGATGATATCCATTGAAAGAAATAGCCTTATATAATTAATAATTCAAATTTTTACACACTTAGTGCATACATATTTTGATTTAGGACCATCTTCATCCAATGTTACTTTGTGTGATGTTCCGTCAAGTCGTACATTGCTGGATGAAATCGACAATGAAACAGACGATACTTGAAGAGATATTTCCAACTAATTACTGCAATGTACGTAGAAATCCTTAGAAGTAACTTAGATAGATGTGGTCTAAGTGTGATAGATATTGCGTCTAAGAATAGGTACAGAGAACACTGGATTAAGTAAAATCTGTGTAATCTCCAACCATCTGCGTGTCTGGCTTCATCGCAATCTGTCGTTGTTAACCTTCCAACTGCTGGAGGCAACTTAATATGCCGCTACAGAGAAGTGACAGATAAATATACAACCAGGAGAGGGTTAAATAAACATCATGTCCCAAGCTTATCCTTGTATTTTAAGATTTCATAAAGATTTGAATGCAAAACAATTCAATATACTCAAGTTGTGGTTCCAAGACCTAAATATATTTAATGTAAATAATGTATACTAATAATCTAAACTATGTTTCCAGATAGATAAATGTGAAATGCATATATTATTTACCAATCTTCCCTGTATTTGAAAAAGGTCTCACCTGCAGAGATGGTGCCTGGGTACCATAGATATTCGAACTCAAACCTTCAGTTTTGTTGTCCAACGTTGTACCACTATGCCATCCTGTCTGCACGGTGCCACAATGCTGTAGCCATTTTTCATTGATGTCTGCAGGTCAAACCATTCAAACTACAAATTTAAAATTGAAACATATCTTCAATGCTATAATTCAGTCTACTTATGTCGGATCAATTCAAAGTGTCGGAGAATTTGCAGGATTAAATGTTGCAATTAATTTTGATATCCTGGTGATAAGTGTTAAATATCCAATGATATCCATCATATCAATGGGCGATATCCAGGGATGAAGTCGGTCATTATTTTTGTGTAAGCTCCGACTCTCAATGAGTCCGACTCGCCCGTGGAGCTAGATTAGTCTCATAACTGAGGCCTGAGCATTACTGGTAGTGTCTTTATACGAGATTTTGGCCCAGCATCATTGTAACTTAAAGCGACACTGACGCCAAAGGTTTGCATTTGGGGGCAACTTAACAGCATTATTTGGCAAGTGAATATGGCAACTTGATACAAAATTATCAGAATAATCATAGATTTGCATTTTGGATTTTTTAGGGAACGATAAAATACGGCGGTCAATTTTCAGCTTTATTGGTTTTCATCCGACACTTTCAGAATATATGCTGATTGGGATTAAGAATATGTTTCCGTTCTGAGGACGAGGGTATAAATTTTTTATCATCCTTTGCACTCTGACCGAGTTTCGGCCAATCAGATTGTGAGTCAGAGGATCAATCTTGTTAAACACATAATACGACTCATAATACGACTCGTTTTTTTTTCGTGAGGAGAAATTAACAACCATGTGTATTGATTGTAAGACATAGAGTCCAGACCCATTCAACTATGTCAATTTGTGAAATTATTTCCTTAAATTTCATTACTTGTAAATTTGCATGTTTTTGAGTAGAATACAGAAGTGTTCAAATTGATTTTGAGTGTCGTCATTTGTCCCAAGTTTTAACATGAAGAATTCAAATACAAATATACTGTATTGACTGATTACCCTAAATGTCATCTGTAGAATATTTACAATATGAAAATACCATTGTCAATGAAAAATAAATTATTCAAATATCCAATCATTTTATGGTATGTTTTATATTGCATTGAGTCTGAATAAAACTTCCATTTGATCTTTAAAGGCATAATATCACAGTTGATAAACATGTATAGTCAGACAAATGAATTTCGATCTGAGACTAATTACACTTGATTTATCCACCCAAAAGTT
>JAUTBZ010133903.1:0-13709 GCA_032361785.1 Lepetodrilus galriftensis
GGTAAACTGGTTCTCTGTCCCATGTACGCTTCATGAGACTCTTGGGTAAGCCGCTTGCAAGCGCTTGTGTCTTTGAACGCACCCCAGTAGCTTCCAACACAATGTCAAACATCTTACTTCAAACAAAAAGTTTCGACAACGCAATGCTCAGTTAAAGGAACAACGCCTTAAATAAAATGTCAAGTTATTTGTTTATTTTGTTGCTTTTGTTTCGTTTAATAGTTCCGTTCATTTTTTTATGTTCTTTCTTCTTTTTAAGTTTCGTGTTCTCAAAATGTTCTGCAACATGTAGCAAAGGGAATAGTTATATAAAAATGATTAATTGATTAACTGCTAGAATAGGCGAAATGCTTTGGCGTGGGTGTCATTTGTTTTCCTTTTCGTGTGTACTAAATATACATTGGGTTGTATACTCACCAGGGAGTTGAGAAGGAACAATGAGCGTACACTGATCTATTGACTGGGGATAATAATGTAGCGCTTAGAGCATGACTTATGGGGTGGATTTAGTCATTATAAGTGGCCTATTATAAGTATTAAATTTACGTAGTCCTTTAAATTCTAAATTCAGATTTGATATGTGAACTTATGAACAAACCTTTGAGTTGGAACATGAAATCGTACTCAGAAAAGTTTCGTAATCTGGGGTCTGGGTATCCTTTCACATTTAGCTCTGTTATCCGCTAAGAGACCATAGCACTCTTTTTGCAATGTATTAGCTATCGGCAAAGAGAGCGTTGTACGGTCTCTTAGTGGATAAGAGAGTTTCGTGAAAGGATACCCAGGGTAGCGTTTCTCGAAGCTCTCTTATCCACTACGAGACCATAGCGCTCTCGTAACTGCACGATCCCCTTATATTAGAGATCGCTACGAGAGTCCTTATGGTATCGTAGTAAATAAGAGAGCTTCGTGAACGGATATCAAGGACTCTGAGTATGACATTGGCATCTAGGAGAAGACGTTGACGGTTAAAGCCATGAAGAAGACAGTCGTGACATGTTTATGATGGCATGTCCATGTTTTGTGGACATCTGTGCTCAGGGGAGGATTATTACCTGAGCATCTACTTCATCTTGTATTTACTTTTCAATGTTTCAAGGCTCAGAGATTTCAATCTACATGCATGCCTTTATACATGTACATATTAACTAATTTCGTATACTACTAGTGTGTGTGTGTGTGTGTGTGTGTGTGTGTGTGTGTGTGTGTGTGTGTGTGTGTGTGTGTGTGTGTGTGTGTGTGTGCATATATGTGTGTGTATGTGTATGTGTTTTTATGCGTGTGCAAATAACTATGAACTACTAGTATGTCTCTGGTACATTTAATCGAGGACTACACATTCTTCAAACGGTAATCTAACTTAAATAGCAGCAGATGAGGTAAACAATTTGGCTTTGTCGAAATTCACATTTTAATAGTATATTAATTAACTATCACCATTTTCTCTAACAGATTCTACACTTACTTGCACCATGCCGCACCAAAAATGCTTAGACGTCTATAACTACACGGCAGCCATATCATGATTCAGTGTCGGACAAACAGAACATAACAGGAAATAACGAAAGAATGCTACATTAATATAACAGCGAGTATGAAAAACACATGGTTATATATACCATAATATATCGAATATATCAACCTGGTGCCTCTGTGACCACCTGTCGACATTGATTCATTGACTTCAAACACCAGGCTAGCACACACGGGGGCAATGTAGAAAAGTCGCCGATTCGTCAATAATACGATAGAACATCATTGATTGGTCAATAATACGATAGAACATCATTGATTGGTCAATAATACGATAGAACATCATTGATTGGTCAATAATGGGACAGAATATCACTAGGCAGGGTTAAGCAAAAATTGATCCTGCGAAAGGAGACTAGATCAGCCATCTCTCCACAACGGCGGTGGAGACGTATCATATGGCGGCTACGATTCCGTGATCACAATTTTACAAGTAAAGGTCCTCGCACACCAGAGGCGAATTTCGCGGCGATAATTAAAGATTCTATGGAATTTGTCGTTGCGAATTTCGCTTTTGGTGTGAAAGCATATAGATAAATGGTAAGGTTCTACCTCAGAACGTAAATCGCCGAGTGTGTCGCCTCTGGTGTGAACGGACCTATTAAGGAGGACAATCATGACAGTTCCTATCTACTCTCACAGCTTATAACACAGATCTGAAAGCTAAGGTGCATTTTGCATCAATATGGCAACTTTTATACAGTACATGAATAGACAAGTGTCAACACATGTGCACCAGTGTGATATGGAGATAGCCTGCTTGTGTTAACGGCAAATGTTCCAAAACACTTATGTACACGTAATAATATAGTATCAGTAAATTGGGAAATGTTTTTAAGAGTTGGAACTAAATTGCCAACATGATGCCAATAGTAAGTATTAGAGGCAAGTATGCCATCCAGAAGGTAACAGTTACCAACTTACCAATGCAGGTATCCATATAAAACTACATAGTAATGCATATACAGCTATAGATACAAATGCCTTATCTTGATAATACTTAAAATGGACAACCTAGGTTTCATATCTTTAGCCATTCATGTTTAGCAAGATTGAATGTTTAATATTAATTAAAAGGTATTGAACTCGCATATATAACATTGCCCATTGAACTAAGACATGTTTAAATTATCTTACTATATTCTCATTTTGCCAGTCTAACATCTCTTGAAAATGCATTTACCATTGTTAATTGATATCTAGCACAGCAGAGAGAAAAAAGCCATTTGATTACACATGGATGTTGTCAAACAGTTTAGCAACTGAATTCAATGCAATATTAATGAATATCTTTGTTCAGCCACACAGCCCCGGTAAAACACCTGCGATATAATTTATATTGATTTGCTTGGAATTCAATGTAAGATTAGGTTGCCTAGGTCAGGTTGGGTTAGGTTGTGTCAAGTCAACTCAAGTGACCAGGGGGGCATATTATATTCTCAAAATGTTCTTACGAACTTCTTAAACTTCTTTAACCTAAGAATAAGAATAGTACATAGCCATATACTATAATAATTGTTAAGATTGTTGATCGATTGAATGTAAGAACGTTTCAAGAATAGGCCCCCAGTAATAGTATTTATATCTTCCTTTGTGAATATCCACATTTACATGTATCGATCTAATGGGTAAACATAATGTAGATTTTATTTAAAACAAAAGGGAAATACTGGTAGATAAAAACAAATATCTTGAGTTAGTAGTATAAAGCACTTCACAAATAATTCAAACTTGACATATATTGGTTTCTTCTTTAAAACAAAAGGGATAAATTTGTCTCTAAAATAAAATGGTTAAATAAAATGCCACACTCGTTACAATGTAAAAGTTGCAACAACACATAGTATATTGAAAACCGTATGATTTGTGTATTGTGTATATGTAAACAAATTTAGGGATGGGTCATTGTAAAACTAATATCTTGCAATGTTTAATATACATATTGCAAAATATATGTAAATATATGTGGAGATAGTTAATAAGGAAACATATAATTTGATTGTTATCATTATGTGGTTAAACAAGTGTGTACAACATACAGAACTGAGCTATTGGAGCTTGAACAACTTTTGACATATATTTATTGTAATAGGACATTATAGTAATTTATTGAAAAAGTCATTTAATGATCACAAGATCTCATAAAATAATATCTAGAAAATAATGAGGTAAATGGTAAATCTTCATAGAAAATGTTGAATATAAATTCATTTTGTAAATTCTGACCGTTGTGACCTTTGCTATTCAATTAACATAATTCATGCAAACCAGTCATAATTTTGTTAAATACTAGTACCATAAGTATTCTAATAATTCGAACAGGATAAATTTATAGGCGTTCAAATTATTAGGAAAATAGGTAAATTTAAAATTATCAGTGTTCATAATAATTAGAGACAAACAAATTAAAATACAAAACATGGTTGTAAATAAAATGGTAAATAAATGAAGGATTCAATAAATAAAATAAAGTAAGACAAACAAATCTTTGATAAATTACTGTGTTCTAATAATTAGAAATTATAGGTTTTTAATGTGTTTGTCATGTTTGTATTTTTATGGTCAGAAAAAAAAAAAAATGCAATTCGTTTAGGTGTTCAAACTATTAGAGGGTTTGAATTATTAGAGTAATTACGGTATATAATATTTTAATTGGGGTTTAGTGCCATATTCAAGAACATTGATTAGGTTCCCTTGATGGGATTTGAACCTGGGGCCTCTGGTTCTGAAGTCCAACGTTCTACCATTGCACTACCATGCCTAATAATTAACTTGAGACATAGAAAGTGTTGCTGCTACATGTGACACAATGTATGTATAGTGCTCTCTCGATATAACGGCCTTCGATGCACCGCGGATTCGGATACAACGTGGGGTCCAACTTGGACCCCATTTAAAAAAAAAAAGTTTAAAAAATAAAAATTTCACCAATTATATTCGCTGATATAACGTGGGTATTATAACGCGGGTGGCATGTCATGGACCCCAACTTCAGCGTTATATCGAGGGAGCACAGTATATATTCCCATGTGTATGTCATAATCTGCCAGGAGACATCAAATACAAGCAATGGGCCCAATCCACAAAGCTATCTTATCTTTACAATCGATTGTAAAGCGATTGTTCAACTGAGAGTTGTGGTAGATTTAGATTCAATATTGGCTCATGTATGCGGTCCAATACAAAGACTGTAAGTACGAGAATAACCCAGGTACATTTCTGCACATACATGAATAAATCCTCACACCTCATGGGTATTTAATTCTGTTCCAATCTCACTTCATGTGGTATCCCTTGCGCACATCTAGGGGGTGAGTGAATACAGAGTTTAACGTCGCTGCGGGAATCTTTCACCCATCTGCGACGAAAATCTAGGGGGAAACCTTGTAAAATAATATGAAATGCATGCACCGATTTTCATGGTGTTACTTTACAGACACCGGCTGATGTAATAAATAATTAAATATTGGAGAAATATGTAAGACTGAATGAGTGGAAATTAATACATCATTGTTTGCAACAAGAATTGATTATACATCAAGAATTGGATATACCGTGTATTGTGAAATTTGACAGATGAACAATTCAGTAATGACAGCTTCCAAATGAAAATAATCATTTAAATTGATAAATTTTAAACACAATAAAGCATGCATTTAATGTCAACAGGTTTCTTGAGACAAAGGTCTATCTTGTTATAAAAAGTTAAAAACATGTCAGCACAAATTGAAAAAGTACCGTAGATTGGTTTACACTTGACATATTGAACTTAAAGTCAAAGAAGAGAAGAATCAGATTTTTTTCTATTCATTTTGATTTGGTGTTGGTCAATCAATAGCACAAACCCTAAGATTATCGATTTGTAAAATTTCTCATATATTTTACTCGCATAGCTAATGAAGTTGAAAACATCAAAATATAAAGAAAAGTCCAAAATTATAGAAATCTATCTAAAAGAAAATACAAGATTCATGGTGAGTCAGTGAATATGGAGTTTAACGTCGCTGCAGGAATCTTTCACCCATTTGAGACGAAAGGTTCACAGAGATGAATTCTGATTTACCTGATTGAGGAAAAATGAAAATGGAGTAAAAACTCGGAAATGCACAAATTTGATAAATTTACATCATATATATCATAAGTCATGGATGCTAAATTACTAGTTCCATGGAAGAAACTGGATGTAAGTTGCTATGAAAACACACATCATTTGTTTGATTTGAAAAGGATTGAAGAACTTGGACCCACATAAAAAGGTAATGAAAAAATGTATATTGAAAAAAAATAGTCTAGAGGAAATACTTATGCAATTCTTATGGTGCATTATAGCATGTGACTAAATCATATTTTCAAACTTGCTCTAGACAATAATGTCTAAAAGACCATAATCATAAACTGTAGGATTCAACCTACCAGAATGTATACTAATTTCACACCACTATATGCATATGTACCATTCAGCGAACACTCAGAACACCTTAAGAACATTTTGCAAAACGTACACGAGTTAACACAACACTTAATTGCACATCACAAAGCTTACAGAGCGATTGCTAAATATCTCAGAAAAGATATATTATCAGTGGAATCATTTGAAGTCAATACTGAATATTATAGTATTGTGATCCTCATAAAGACAATTTGCTGACTGTAACACATTGGGCACACCTTTAATTCCATCAGGTAAAACACAAATCATTTGATCATCTGATATTCTGCAATACCCAGTAAGAGAAATTCAAATATGACTGACAAACCATCACAAATATTTCCTATAGGACATTCACCACTTTCTAAAGCATACACTCCACAGATTAGCTTCATTCCATCAATCCAAGTTCAGAGGAAGAAGGTTTTAGCACTCCATAGCCAATTTCTTGGCACTCTCCACTAGACTGGAAGGACTAGACTTCAGCAGAAACTTCAAGCAATAGTACTCCTCCAAAGACACGCCACCGACAAAACCCGACACCATCTTAGCGAACTTGGCGACAGTGCTTGCTCTCTCCATCTCCAGCCACAAGCACAAATCCTGTTCCATTTCCGCGTCAGGAGTCTCGGAGTCGTACGACTCGCTCCTGTTCGGCCCCCACAGGAGGTACTCCACGACCGAGCGAACCAGAGCCAGACACTCCACCTTCCGCGGCTGCAGCAGCGTCCGCAGCGTCTCCATGGTATCCAGCTTCTCCGATCCTTCGTCGTCGTCCGAGTGTTCGGCCACGGTGTCCTTCAGCAGCTTGTCCAGGAACCGACACATCGCCTCACCCTGGTGGACGTCGTGCGATCTCTGACGCGGGAGAAACGTGATGACCTTGCCGCGGAGGTCCGCCCTGGACACGAGGAAGATGTCCCTGAAGTCGGTCTCGGTGACGGTGTAGCCCTGGTCCAGACAGTGAGACATGGCGCTGAGGACCTGCAGAGCCACGGACAGGATGACGTTGGTGTACGCGTCCACGTTGCTGGTGAGAGTCTCGCGGAGCAGAGACAGGTGGCTGTCCAGACTCTCGATGATGTCGAAGCTGCCCACGGCACAGAAGCACTTGGCCAGGCTGCTGTCATAGATGGAGTTCTGAACCAGCTGGCTTGTCTTGATGAACTCCTCCGTAAGGAAGGAGAACGGGATGGTGTCGGCGAACACCGCGCCTGGCTTCAGGAGACTCGGGTGGATCACTGTGCTGCCCTCGGTGGCAGGTCGCGAATGCAGCAGCTGAAACAGCAATTAATTAATTAATTAATTAATTAATGCTTTACATCGCGACAGGAATATTTTCCCCACAGGCGACGTTGAAACAGGAAGCATGTTGTATTGATGGTTGCCACCAAAACTTCCATGGACCAATGTATGCATAGATATAAAGCAGACGAGCTTCTATTGAGACACATACAATTAATGTTAATGAGATTCAAAGATATAAATTGATTTAAAAAGTGTTTTCTGTAGCAGCATAAATATTTCACCCAAAAGTAAATCAGGACTAAGAATGTGTACTAAGAATGATGAACTTAAATAGCTTGGGCCATCAACATATGCCAATTACTTAAATACATTTTCAAGAGACAAAACAGTATGATGACGGCTTCCATACAATTCAGTTCTGGATTAATGGAAAGAAAGCTTTACAACTGTCTCTGTTTATAGTCAATATTTGTCCACATCAATCTCATGTAAATAACTCACCATCAGCTGACAAGGTGAGTTGTTGACCTTGAACTTGGCATTGTAGACGATACACCTCTCAGAAGCGTGCAACGGCTGTCCATAGATGTCGAAGTCGCTCCACTTGAGCTGGTTGGGCGAGGGGAAGGTCAGCTTCTCCTGTGAGAGGATTCTCTCCACCTGTGTGTAGACGTCCTGAAGACTCTGCAGCATGACGGTGCCCAGCTTACTGTGGAGCTCCCGCAGCTTGTCCTCATGCAGGGTGATGGCAGCACTCGGCCGGTTCATGGCCACGTACTGCTCCGACGACGACCTGTCCCCTTTCTTGGGCTTCCTCCTGGGAGCTGGCCGGGGTCTGGAGAGGGTGCTGCTCCCCGACGGAGGATCCGACTCGGAGGAGATGGTCTCCCGGGACTGGGATCTCGGAGCGCTGTCCTGCGGCACCAGGAAGTCCGTCTCGGTGTTCTGGGAGAGTTGTGACAACGTCGACACCATGGACGTGGCATCCTCTTCCATGACCTTATTGTATCCGTTGATTTCTTCGTATATAGGCTGTGAAGCTAGGATAGCTTTTCTGTTGTCATCAAGTTCAGGTTCTTCCTCAAAAGGATCAGATACGCTCCCCTCCTCTTCTATAGTAGAGGGCATTGACTGCACCATGCTGGCAGTCATGGATTGACTCATCATGGAAGCAATGGACGCCGGTGCCGTGGTTGTTGCGGTAGCAGGAGGAACAGGTTCCAGGTATCCCTCCACCACGTGCGGTGTTATCTTCGGACTTCCGCAGCTTCCAGTGATTGGGTCGTACTTGGGAAGAATCGACTCGTACAGGTTTTCAAAAGATCCTAATGGGGACATAACTCTAGGTTTCAGATCATCGAACTCCTTCTCGGCTAAGGACGAGGTCATGGCTGTTCCACCTGGTGAGAAATTAAATCAGATGTCTATCTATGATCAAAATACGAAATGGAAAGAAAATCATAAACGCAAGGATTCATTTGAATTTGCACTTAGCCATCCTTTTGTTATAAAACAATTAGTGAAAAGTTTACATTGTTTGGTAAAATATGTAATTATTGAATTCAAAGATAAATTTAATATTATACTTAATAAATGTTCTCAAATGATGCAAAACTACAAACATCATAAAATATTGTAAGGAAACATCATGCAAGACGCCTATATCTATGAAAATGGGAAAATTGCAAAAGTACTTGGTAAATAAAAGAACCTGTTCACATCATAAGGTTAGTACAGTGTGAACATTTGAACATACATGTAA
This sequence comes from Lepetodrilus galriftensis, assembly GCA_032361785.1. NCBI lineage: Eukaryota > Metazoa > Mollusca > Gastropoda > Lepetellida > Lepetodrilidae > Lepetodrilus > Lepetodrilus galriftensis. The sequence continues at coordinate 8,973 of JAUTBZ010133903.1, forward strand.
CAAAATGTCGACTGAAAATAAAGTACTTGAAATGATGTATACACATGTAGAAATAAACAGTATCTCATACATAAACTTCCAAGTGCTAAATTTGGGGAGGAAATGGTGAAAACATATTTTGGGGGAAATAAATTCACAATATAAGGTATGTTAGAGCAAAATACTTTGCATACTCATAAACATGCTATATATTTCAACAAGACAGAATGGGAGTATGAACAAGCCTGTATGAACAATGAATTGGAATAAGTCACAGCAAATTGGTTTACATCACAAATCTACTAAAATTGCATCAACAGTTGTCAACGCTCAACAAATCAAACCAAGTCATTACAGTTTTAATTTAATTTAATATTTGGTCTAAAATGTTATAACTCTAGGGCAGGTGGGTTTGAAAATCTACCATGCATATTGTTGTCTAGAGTAGCAAAAACTTTCAACAACTACCAGAATGCATACTTTAGTAATTTCAGTCATGCCACTGATTTTCTTTTGTATAAATATTGCCTAAATATTTCAATGTGAACAATTTTATAAAATGGTGTTAATAATCCTGTTTATCCATCTCCTCTCGTCTTGATAACGTCTTGTGAAATGTCTTATTTTTGTCATCAAGACAATAAATATTGTTTAAATCAAATAGTTTCTGTATTAATTGAATCTGAAGACGACTCAGCAGATTATGTCATGTGAATTACAACATACCCGTTACCATGTTACTAATAACAAATGACAAGACAACTATAACACTACATGTATGTTACACATATAGGATTATAGTGTTTCCGGGCCCAGACAAACCATCCATGCAAGCCCCGCACCGACTGCTACACACGCCACTGCTACGGCACTGCTACACCAACTACCAGGCACTGTGGCAGAAGTACTGAGAAACTGTTATTCCTTACAGAATATCAAACCTGAAGAGAAAGCGGGGTTGTCGCCCAGTGAGATGGTGTTGCGTCGGTTCTCCAGGATCTTTGTGTTGGTCATGTCGGTCACCAACTGAAACATATTTAATAAATTATAAGTGGATCACCAGCTGAAACATTATTAATGTCTGTCACCAACTGAAATATATTTAATAAATTATAAGTGGATCACCAGTTGAAACATTATTACAGTCTGTCACCAAATGAAATATATTTCATAAATTATAAGTAGATCACCAGCTGAAACATTATTAATGTGTCACCAAATGAAATATATTTCATAAATTATAAGTGGATCACAAGCTGAAACATTATTAATGTTTGTACCCAACTGGAACATGTTTTTATGTCAGTCAATAAATGAAACATATATCTTATAAGTGAATCGCCAACTGAAACATATTATCAAAAGTTTGTCACAAACTTGGTTATTAATCTCAGACAAGTATAATAGGAAGGCACATAAAACAGGACATCTTCACAGAAATATCTCCCATACTTACCACAGGCCCCGATATATCTGCGACATTGAATTTCTTCTGCTTGTTAGTTCGAGGAAGGGTTGACTCGGTGATTGACTTGGCTCGCTTGACTGAGGCTGGAGGTTGAGGAGCCCGGACTTTCTTGTTCCCCAGCTTACCCAGGAAGCTTTTCCGACTCATTGGAACTGCCGTAGGCAACTCGATCCTTTCTCTAGGACTGTCCTCCTCTGCCTGAACATGTGAACAAGACAGACTGTTAGCATAGATGTTCATCATACACTGATACATTTAGGTTAATGAACAATATGAAAATGTTTACCAATGCTCAATGGTTTCTTCTGCTGTGCCATGTTTTCAAAGCAGATGGTTTTTGATATTACCTCTTCAGGTATTTCTTTATAAGATCAAATACAATACAATAAATAAAATCATATTCACCAATGTACACTTTTACACAATGTTGGTTAATCTTTGTTAGGATTAAGTAAATTAGACAACATCTGAAGTGGGAAGGAGTGGGAAGGATTCATGATAGCTCTGTACTATTCAGGCATGGCAAAAGACAATTGTGATTTCAGTGGAAAACAAGCCCAGGCTGCATACCCCAAGTAGCCACATCCAATGCAAATACATCTGCCTGAATATTACAACTATCACTCCATCAGCAGATCTGTTCACTTACCTTCTTAGATTCCTCTGATGTGGTGGGAGATGATTGCATGGACTCATCCAGTTCCGGAACCGGAGAAGTTGGCGATGGAGGTCCTTGTGACACAGACTTCCTGGGCTCTCGAGTTCCGGCACTGCATTCCACGGACTTGTTCAGTCTCCGCTCCAGTTCCCTGGCAAAGTCCGGGTTCCTGGAGTCCGGGTTCATCCGAGCGGGAACCGACGTCCGATTTGGAGGCTGCGGAGGAATTCCTTTCTTGGGACTCTTGGGTCTCCGCCGCACGACTATCCCGTCCTCCCCTACCGTTCCTGGAGGTTTGACTGGGGGCTGAGGCTTGCTCTGGGGTGGATTGAGTGGAACTTGAGGCTTTGTCGCAAGCTGCGGAGGTTGTGACTTACTCCCGGGTTGGGTTGATGGTGGTGGAGGAGGCTGTGATGATGGTTTGATGGAAGATGACAAGGATGCTATCTGAGACTTGGTCATGTCTGTTGTGGATGATGTGGTGGAGGTGTCTCTGGATTTGCTCTGTCGGGGCAGGGTGTGGGAACAAAAGTCAGTCTTAGGTTTGGTGGTGGGAGGGTTAGCTGGCAGCTGTGGTAGAACGGGTGGTGGATTTGAGGGCAGCTGTGGAACAGGAGGTGGATTTGCTGGGAGTTGGGGAACAGAATGAAGATTGTCATCTTTGGGGAAAACTGCTCTTTGCATGGTTGGTGAAGATTTTCCTTGGTCCCTTTTCAATCTTTGCTTTGGACTCGAAAGCCCCTTTTTATGCAACGGAGGACTTGGAACAGCTTTAGGCATAGCACCATTGATGTGGTTCTCCAGAAGATTCTTATGGTCGAGTGCATGACTAGATGATTTGTCTGATGCAGTTGAAGGGTTGGTAGGGGGTGGGGTGGAAGGGGGCAGGAAACGGAACTTGGGTTGAGGGGAAAACTTTGAGTTCCTCCTTTCTGCAGGAGAACTAGCAGGAGGTTCTTCTTTGACCTCCTTGAAGTCAGGCATGGATGTGGTCATCAGATCAGGCTTACTGTCCTGCTTCACAAACGTAATGTCAGGATTACTAGACTCAACAACGTCATCTCGTCCACGTCTCAAAATGTTTCTGAAAAATGAAGTAATCCCACGCTTTGCTTTACCCATATCCGCTGTCTTGCATGCGACCTTATCAAGAAGAGAGTCCGGGTCATCGAATCCTAGTAGAGGTTCACTTGTGGCCTTGGGTGCGATCACAGGCTCCATGGGTGGAGGTGTCACAATGGCTTTCCCAACCGTTACCATCTTGAAGTTCGGCTCGATCAGATTGGCAGGCTTCCTAGTGGGCGACACTTGTGGTTCAGGAGGAGGAGAGCTGGGACGTCGAGGAGCCTGCCTGCTCTTCCGTGACTTCTGAAGATCCAGATTGGCAGCCACGGAAGCCATGCACTTCTCAAAGTCAACATTCTTTTTCGCTTTCGGTGAATCGGAACATTCTGCATCTTTATCACTGGATGGCACGCTGGTCTTCACTTCTATAGGAGGCTGGCGTGGACTGTAGCGGAAGTCGCTGTACTTGCTCTCGATCTCGCTGTAACTTGCCAGGACGTCGTTGAGGAGCTCCACCACCTCCAGACCAGCTATAGTGCTGTCCGTGTCACAGGTCCCCACATCAAGCTCAGCCTCTTCATTCACAACAGGGCTGCTCTCCTTCTCAATCGCATCTGGTCCTGAAGTAGCTTCATACTGAGACCCATACAGACACTCCTCAATGTCATCCAAAGAATAGGATTTAGCATTCTCTTTTGGAACCACGTACGGTTTGGGTGTGTATTTGGGAATTATGTTCACAATCTTGTACGGCATTGTCACGTCACTTTCTTCCTCTTGCATAGAAAACTGAGCTCTGCCTTCACTCTCCCCGGAAGAAGCAGAAGAGGAAGGTAGCGAAGACCATTCAGATTTGAGTCTATCAAGGTAGGGATTCCTGTTGTGGTCAGACTCGGATGATTCACTGTCGGCACGATCGCACATATTGTCTGCAATTCTGTGTAATTCTATGTCGGAGTTGAACACTTCTTCCACAGAAAGCTTTGCGAGACTTGGTTTAGCACGCACCGGAAATGTACCATTTTTGAATGTGTCATCACAGTCCTTTAGGCTGGTGAATCTGTCAGGCTTACACAGCAGTTGCAGTTCTATATCCTCAAATTCCTTGCTAGTGGAATGTCTTAATCCTGTGGAGACGGTATCTGTAATATTCAAAATTGAGAGAACAAAAGTTAGAATGTATGCCTTGGTAAAGACACAATAAAATAGTTACTGAACGTTATTAAGAAACTATTCAATATGAAAGTATATCTATATAATAAAAGCAGCTTTATTTTAATGTTCAATGATGACATTATTTGGAAATAAGGAAAATAAATACACTTTTCACACTTTTAATACAGCATTTCAGCAATATGGATTGCATACAGGAGCCCTTTGCACGACGCTCTTGTAGCGCTACAATAGTTGTAACTGGGCTCCCACCACAATAGAAAGCGTTAACGTTACAATAGTTGTAGCCTAGGCTACAAGAGCGTCATGCAACGGGCACCTGGGCCCGAGATTACGAAACTTTTCTGAGTACGATTTCATACTCAACTCAGAATTGTGTTCATAAAACGTCATG
>JAUTBZ010133914.1:0-13708 GCA_032361785.1 Lepetodrilus galriftensis
TGAGAGCTATAGAGCTATATGATCAATGTCAAACAAAAGCTATATTATCAGAGGTCAATGAGAGCTATATTATCAGAAGTTATATGAGAGCTATAGAGCTATATGATCAATGTCAAACAAAAGCTATATTATCAGAGGTCAATGAGAGCTATATTATCAGAGGTAATACAAAAGCTATATCATTTGCCCAGCCATAAGGAATGCAAAGGAGTTATGTTAACAGAGACGTTAGTAGCACTGTAGGAGGCATACAAGGGGGTTGGTTACATTATGAGATGTCCATTTGTCGAGGTCCAACTAAAGCCTAACAAAGGAATACAAGCCAGCAGAGACATTAGTAACAATGTAGGTCCATACAAGGGGGTTACATTATCAGCCATCCATTTGTACATGTCGTAGAGGTCCAACAAAAGACTACAGAGGAGGTATGGCAGAGCAGGTGAGCTGTAAGGGTCGTACACGAGCGAGCTATGTCCGCCCCGGCCCGGTCATCAGTAGGAGACGCCACAAAGGGACAGGAGGGAGCTGGTATGTGAAGCATGAACCTGTTTACTGTCAATATACCAGACAAATTCCAGTCAATATGGAGCAAGTTCGTGTTTGTTAGGCCACTGACCACAGTCCTGTTCTACACAGGGATCTTAGCGCTACGAGAGCTGTAACTACCTAGCATTGATGATGGCCAGCCAGTCAGTGTATCATTTAGCACTACGATGGTTCTGTGTAGTAGATGAAGTAGCTAATGCCCTGAAGTAGATGAACGACATCTCCTCCGTAATAAATGTACGTCTCTTTCTTTACTGTGTTTCCGTATAGCTTTGTGTGTCCATACCGTCTGAACATTGGTTTTTATGTTCATGCAGATTACATGTATTAAAGCAAAAGAGGATGTTTATATTAAGTAAATTCTTTAATAGCATTGTGATGGATTGTGTACCTATATTAGCTCTTTTAATTTTGTGAATATTGTTCTGAAATTGACACAAACATTCAATATTATATCTAATACTGTATTTTCCTGCTGTTTTTCAATATAGTACAAAGAGATATATTTTACCATTGAAGAATATTTGGAAAATTGAAAAAAAATATTCTATCATCAAGCTGGGTATTCAACATGCATAATAGTACATTTTAAAATAATAAACTAAACTAAATAAAAGTCAAATTTATTTGAGATAAAAAGTACGGTAGTTGCGTGAAAGGTATGAGTTTTTTAATGCTATAAATATTTAATGAAACATCATCTAGAGCAGTTAGTTATTTTTCATGAATCAGAGGAAACTAAGAATATACATAATTATATGCAGACATTTTACATACAATAGTCAAGGATAGTGATGGTTAATAAAAAAAAACATTTAAATTCCAAACGAGGATGTATGTATAATATATTTGTTCCCCAAAATAGGTGCAAATTTTATTGTGGACAGTGAAAAGAAATCTAATATAAAAACTTCCCCAAGATTTACTTTAACACTGACTCATTCTTTTCACTGATTCATCAGAAATTGATGACTACAGAAGGCCTCGTCATTCTCATCGATCGACTCATCATCGCAGGAAGTCATCACAAGTCCCGATACTCCACAGAAAGCTTTGACAAATATACGGCGTAATACGGCAAACACCATAAAACAATAACGCCTATTGGAAACAGTCATATCACTGTGTATGCCGTGTCACAAATATTGATATCTCCCCCACGCTAATGTACCACCGTTACAAATAGTCTCGTATTCACAACAGGTCGTATTTCAAATAATTACGAGAATGGTCTAAAAACGGAGAAATTTACCGAGCATTTGTTGACATAAAGATTTTAATTGCAGGCTGAGTCCGATGAGAGTGCTTGATTGCGGCGTTATCGATCATCCGAGATTCGTATCGCAAGAATAATGGCAGAATGGTATTTACAAATAAAATGATCGGGTTAAAATTGACCAAATGTTTGTTCATATTTTCTTTTCTGCATGAAATGTAAGATTTTCATAATATTTGTGCTCCTAGCGCTCAACATCACATGCTAGTGTTTCCATTGACATTAAACTAGAACTTTAAAGTTAGAAAAATGCGTTATACACAATTGTGACAAATGAAAAGTATAATGCTTTAACATGGCTATTTTGCGTGGTCACATGAAATATTCATTTTGAAAACTAAATACATGAAGTCACAAGAAATCATGATAAATCTTTGAATTTTGAATATCGGTTATAATGGCCCAACCTAGGATGGTTATTTGATAACAATCACTAACAACCATACAATGATAACCATCTGCCATATGGTGTAGATGAACAACCTAAAACATTTTAAATGTTATGAGTTGAGATATACTGGAGTCAGTAAATATCACTGCAATAGATTTTATCATTTTTGCCACTGGCGAGTCTATTATAGTATTACTAGAAAGTAGACAACACTAATAGGTTTATAGTCTATACTAGGCCATACTGGTGGGCCTATCATCTATACTAGGCCATACTGGTGGGTCTATAAACTAGGCCATACTGGTGGGCTTATCATCTATATACTATAGGCCATAATGGTAGGCTAATTCCAAACTGGTATGATTGGTTAGACCATATACCAGTATATTTACGAGGCATGAGATATTGATGGACGCGATATATTACAACTGAGTAGACCCACTTGCGTGTTATTCCCAGTAAATGTTTGTGTGATGAGGGGAGACTGGTGATGTTTAACACACAGAGCACTACCGTTCGTAGATCTCACGATAACTTAAAAGCTTCTAGCTAAAGAGTTAGATAATCTCAAAGATACATCAGACGGTAAGAGAAGAACATATATCTACCAAAGCAGCACCCAAAAAAATATTTTGACATTCAGTTGTATGTGATATGATTGTTTTTACATGATTTATATGTTCTATAATAAGCCCTTATGCAGTGTCATTTGATATGCATCTAAGACAGGAGTGGAAAGGGATAAGCTATATGGTAGGTAAAATGCCACCAATGTAACAACACATTATTACCATAGTCATGTCATTAATTTGTTACCATCAATAAATTAGCCAATTAGCCATGAAGTACACGTAGTATCCAAACATCTTCACTATTATACAATAACTCTTCTACGACTATAGTTTCTGCAACAATGTGAGTTTCTACTATGAAAGTTTCTACTACAGCTTCTGTAGCAAATAAAACTTCCATAACAATGTGAGTTTCTACTATAAAAGTTTTTTTGAAAACCATGATTTTATGCAACAATGTGCAACAACTAAAGTTTCTACTACCGCTTCTGTAGCAACTAAAACTTCCACAACAATGTGAGTTTCTACGACTCAACTCCAGTTCCTGCGACACCTACAGTTTCTACGAAAACGTTTCACACGGATGACAAGCAGATATCAGCCGTAGCGCGGGCATGTTCTTGTCCTCCAATGAAAACAAACACTGACACAGGACTAACGACTACACTGTACGGCAGACCGATGGACATAAAGACCGCCTGACACTAACGGTTCAAACTGCATCCGCGGGCCCAGGTTACAATGCACAGCCACCCGTATTACAGACCCCCGATTCTCCATTTAGCCGCTGATCAAGCAAACATGTACACAGACCATGTTTGCCTAGGATCTCAGAGACTGGTGTCCGCTATCATCCTTCCACGATCTCCATGTTGTCAAAACAAGCTTACAGTTGGTACACGGATAGAAACCCCGTAGTAGTGACTTTAACCGAGAATGTGACCTTTGACCTCTCGAAGATACGCCAGCGTTTTCAGTTTTTCCGTGAACACCTGTACTTGGTATACGAAACTCAATGTTGCCGATATGGAGCTTGTGTTTGCGGGATTTTTTTTTAAAACGAAAGATAAACATACATGGCTTTTTATTTCTTGACGTGAAAGTCACGTTTCAAGTGAACAGTATCCCCCTGCTGTTTGAAAACTCTTACTTTATATTCCATTAATAATTGTTATATGTTTACACAATCGGGAGGAAATAACATGATAATGTGCAAAACATTTACTTGATCATTTGTTTTTCTTATTCCTATGTAACTGTACAAAAGTGTTTTAGTTTCACCTCATTATTTACCCAAATAACAAATATAGGTTGCAATCTCTTTCAATCCTCAGATTGTAGCCTGACAATGGATTTGCAGCCAAATCTAAACCTATTATTTTCCATTAAACCAGAGAAATATGTTGAGATATTCTCAGGAATCTCAAACTTTATGTAGTTTACGTCTATAAATGATGTTTAAAATTAAATACATTTTAAAAAAATATAAATTGACAAATCACTGTTTGTAGTGAATTATTTTTCAAATTTTCAATTTTTAAACTTTTAAACCCAATTCCAATATATTTTTCAATCAAAATACACCTTCTCCCACTCAAATTGAAACTAATAAATTGTACGTAACATTTTATGATACAACAGAACATCAACAAAAATCCTCAACATACCCAATAATTTTTTGAACATAATAATCTAATACGTAGTAACTGAGAGATTAAAGTAATACAAAAAGCAATATAATACTTGTAATTCTGTGGCAAAAATATTAATATATACAACCAAATTACAAGTCAACCATAATATGCTCCTATTAATTAGAACACTTTAATAGTTCAAACTTTTAATTATTTGCCAAAATTATGAGAATATTTTGTTTGGTTGAATTGCAATTTTTAAAGTACTGAGCACATAATTCTTTTCTCCAATTAATTCATGTGTATGTGTAATATTATACAAACATAATTCATTAACACAATCTAATTTGGTTGTCCATAAACTGCTAAATATATATTTTTCTAATAAACTCTACAAGAAAAACAAACATTTTTCCTTTTCAAATTAAATGGAACAACTATTTCCAAAACAACTCAACAATTGGAAGTTTTATGGTATTTTAATAAAAATGCATAGCCAATTAAATCTTCTGTGTTTTAACTAATTTTCTAATGTTCTAATGTTCTAATGTTTACTCACATTCCAGTGGAACAGTTATCCGGCCTCTCCATACGGTATCCGTTCCGGAGGTCTCTCAGCAATTCCCGGGTGGCAATACCAGGATACGGCGTGCCACCCAGCGTCATAAGTTCGAACAACACAACACCGTAGGACCATCTGAAAGAACAACACAACACTGTAGGACCATCTGAAAGAACAACACCACACTGTTTAACCATCTGAAAGAACACCACAATACCGTTTAACCATCTGAAAGAACACAACAACGTAGGACCATCTGAAAGCATAACACAACACCGTAGGACCATCTGAAAGACAGAATAATCTAATATTTAATACTAATATTTATTATTATTTTTTATTTATTTTTAACTCAAGTTGAGAGCCGTTTTCAAGATTCTTTCACTTGTATCACAGCTTACTATTAAGTTTTGAGCACATTGAGAATGACTACCGGTACATGTAATAGAAACTAACTTTAAAACTTACTAGCCGAATAGTATTACAAATAATAAATGTTATGAATTTATACTAGCCCATTGGATACCTTTAGCATTGGGAGAAATGGCCCAGTCAATGGCTTGTGTTAATTTCTGTCCATGGTGAAATGCAAAGCATTAGCGATTTATTTTTGTGATATTTTATATTTTCCCAAATTTGTTTAAAGTGGGATGAGAACCTAGAACAACACTATGTTACTGTAAGACCAGTTGGCTTGTAGGCATAAACTAACGGTGCTAATTGAGGCAATTGCTTTTTGAGGAAAGCATGTTTTGAATGTTCTTTTTTAAAACGGGCACTTTGTCACATTTTGCAACTTTTCATTCAACCAGGCAATGATAGACGTTGTTTAAAAATGTATTGATTACACTATAAATAGTTGGGTGCTTTTTTTGTGTGTTGGTCATTATGTACTTACACATACACTGATAGAATATGAGATTTGTTTTCAAATTTATTATTAATTAAAAGATTTTATTTTCCAATATATGTATTACCATAGACTCTACAGCGAGATTTATCTCATTTATATATCTCCTGACATATCGATGTAATCTATCTACTACAGTGTATAAGTGTATCCCACCGGTTCACATTAAATCCTATCTCTTGAAACCTGAATACCAGCCGACGTCACAGGATCAGCTAAATAATATCAGTAAACATCAATAAACAACAGTAAACAGGGTTGTCCTACTACCGCTGGGGGACTGTCTTAATATGTTCCGAGCCAGAACCATTTGACAGACAGTTCTGTTTATCAGAACAATCTTGTCGTAACCATAGACAGTCATGTAAGGGCTCAAGAACTGTAAATTGATGTTTTCGGATGATGAACACAAAACTACATCTGTGACCCTTAGAGGCAAAGGAGGATGTAGTTTATCAAAGCTCTCATATCCATCCACTATGAAACCATAGCGCTCTCGAAAGTACCTGGGTATCGTTTCTCAAAGCTCTCTTAGCCACTAAGGGACCATAGCACTCTCTTTGCCAATAGCTAATGGTCCCTTAGCGGCTAAGAGAGCTTCGAGAAACTATATCCTGGTCCAAGAGTGCTTATGGTATCATAATACTAAATATATATCAGAGCTTCATGGAATGATACCCAGAAATTACAAGGACTACATTAGGGCTAGAGAAATGCTGTCTTATGGCTGTTCTTAAATATGCCAATATCAGGCTTGTGAAGGACTGCAATGGTTCTGGACAAGACCATCAATGGGGGTTCAAAGGACTGCAATGGGGCATAGAGAAGGACTGCAATGCAGGGCTGAGAGAACTGCAATGGGGCTGAGAGAAGGACTGCATTAAATTTCAATATTAAATTATGTCCTACATTAAATACATCTTCATAAAAATCAAGAAATCAATATTAAAAACTCTGTGTTGCACATATTGTTGGAAATTGTGTCTAACCTCCTCCAGACAAAAGACACAGAACAGACAGGTAAACATGTCTGAACATAAACATTTACAAGTCCCTAGAAATATCTACAGTTTGAAGTAGACCAAGACATGACTAGCGGTACTCCTTCTTGAATAGAAACTGTTTTTCTAAGGATAATTCCTTATCTGGCAGCCTTTGCCCTCATTGCAAGCTTCTAACTGTTGTGATGGCGTGAATTCGTCTCGTGAGATTTGCCCAATTGGACAGATCCGCCTCAGCCACCGCGGCAGTGCAGTCCTATGTGGATCTCTGCCAAGACAGTCATCACCGGGATGACTCAACTCTCTGGCACAGACTCAGACGTTTCCAATTGGCAATGGACGACAGCGATTACGAGGCAACAGTTGCGTCACTAAGAGGGCTGTGGCCGTGATCTGATTCCGGTCTGATGGCCGTCTGATGGAGTTCAGACGGTGCTCGGGAGACTTTACAGCGCATCCTGGATCCGCGTTCGGCATCTACAGCACATAGAACTGATCCACGTTTGATTACCATTGCGGGGCACACGTCTTGCAAGATGGCCGTCTGATGGGTAACTGCCAGGTTTCCCCAGAAGTTGATTAATCCGAATGTGATAAATCTTGCCACGAGGAACGTCTGCGAGCATGAAGACACAATCTGGCTTGATAAAAATTAACAAAAATATTTTTTTCTCAGGTTTCAGTCAAAAAAAGTCGACCTGTTGCAATTATTAGAGATTAGACAATTTGACAACTTATTTTATCCATGCTAGTCAACAGATTGGAAGAAAGACAGTGGTTGGCACAGTTGTCTTCAATTAGTTACAATATATGTGAGTGTGCTGATGCAGGGGGGTCGAATTGATGGTAGGGGTGGGGATGATTGTGGGGGTGGGGGTGGTTGTGAGGGTGGGGGTGGTTGTGAGGGTGGCTGTGGGGGTGGGGGTGGTCGTGGGGGTGGGGGAACCTTCAGATCCTTGTTTTGCTGCAAAATCATCTTCACTACCCAGGTGTGCTCATATCAAACAAACATGGAGGGAAAGTATTTTCTTTGTCAAGGCTTAGACAAAGGAGAAAATTAAACAAATTCACTTGAACTCTGCGCAATGTTAACAGTACATCCCTCGCAGCATTAAAAAGCCACATCCATCAATAACGCAGAATTTAAAAGCAAATATAAACATTCTGTCATCCACATCTCCAACTTTTGACCAAAGCAAAGCTGGGTTTGCAGGGATTAAAATCAACATTATCAAAGCATATATTTGTATTTAATAAAATATGATGACTGAACAAGTGCGTGTGTGTGCGTGTGTGTGCGTGCGTGTGTGTGCGCGCTATACAGTTGTTATTGAATACTGCATTGCAACACGTCCGGAATTGTTCAGAGAAAAGACGTCTGTGCAAACATCCCGAAGTCTACGTTTTGTTTGCCAATCACCTTCCGATCATATAATAGCCTTGTAGTGTATCTGTACACATTTGAAAGCAGCAGCGATATTGACAGTCGTCTTTCTGCAGAAGCTTCATTACATGAGCACCGTGGAGTTCTATATATCGACTGAAGCATAATGACGTGTCATGATTAGCCTCAGAGGCGTTTTTTTCTGTGGTAATACAACCGTAACAGCCTCGTGATCCTTAATAATACAAGAACTGATCCCCGTGACTCACTGACGGCTCTCAAGTCGCTACACAGCATACGAGAAACTTTGGAGGATTTTAAACCCATCAACCCCCCTTAGCTTCAAGGTTAATCTCCTTCTCAACACTTACACGTGTATATATCTGAATATTTGTAGTAGTGTAATTAAAGTTTGAGCGATTCCCGAGACATAGCTTGCAGATAACACGGGGACGGGGGTCTGGGGGGTATAGGAGTGGATCTCAGCGCACCAGACTTCAGTCACGTACATGGAGGAATCCGGCGATCGATACTTTAACTCCCGATCTGTTTGGGCAGTGGTCGTCTGCTGTAGTTAGAACCAGCTGCAGGAACCGCCACTGAGAAGCATGTCGGGGAAGTGCTAGCTGTTCTGACCACGTGAGACCGCGTCAGGACATGGAACGCACGTGCTGGAAGAATCGGGAAGAGAACGTCAGTCTTTGAACTCCGAATGTCGTGACCATCTGGAAAAGGGCATGTAGAACCAAAGAACAAGCAAGGTTCGCATTTGGGGAACAACCAAGGCTCGGATTTGAGGGTTAAACCGTGGCGTTCTGGTATTGTCTGTGGTTCCTGGTAACGGAGCCTAGCTAGGCGAGCTGTGTGGACTCTCTGTTAGGCTGTGTGAGGCTGTGTGGAGTCGCTGTGAGGCTGTGCTGGGGCCTGACACGAGTCTAGACTTCTCACATCGCCTCGGACCAGGATCGACGCTCCACACACTATTTAACGCCGCCCACTGGCCTGCTCTCACACTGTATCGTACACAGCCTAAGTGGAGGTTTGCAGCCTTTTGTCGGTGCACGGAGCTGTGTCTATGAATGAAGAGTGGCTATTGTGGAGTAACAGAGGAATACCAACATGCGCAGGTAGGTGCTTTGGAATTTCTAGTTTTATTTATTCCTTTCCATCTCTCTATATTTTTCTTTCATTATATCTCTCATTCATCATATCTCTTTTCCTCTCATCCTCGCTTTCATTCCCTCTCGATCACTCTATCACCTTCTCTCTTTATCTCTTTTTCTCTCGATCTCTCTCCCCTTTCTCTCTCCGTCCCTCTCTCTTTCCCCTTTTCTCTCTCTCTCTCTCTGCTATCTCTCTCTCTCTCTCTCTCTCTCTCTCTCTCTCTCTCTCTCTCTCTCTCTCTCTCTCTCTCTCTCTCTCTCTCTCTCTCTCTCTCTCTCTCTCTATCCACCCACACCCCCACCATCCTTCCATTTGTACAAAACTACTTGGGATAACTGGCATGAGCTATTTCACTTCCACCCTATTTATTGCATTATGTATTCCATCATCATTATCATATGCATGTATAGAAATGTATGTGGAACGTATAGCACTAAATAGAGAGAGTATACATGTTTATATATTAGCAGTAGCAACAGAACATACACTTGTACGTGTATGAACATAGTATGTGAAACAGGTATATGTGTAATTGCTTAGAATAAAAGCGGAGAACAATGAAGGAAGTATGTTGATTCTTATTTTTCTTTAATTCTATATTTACACGTTTGGCGCATTAAATTTAACTTGCTCCGATTTATGGACGCATGGTATAACATTGGTAGGCCATCTTACTTCCGATTCGAAGTTTCTTGGGTTCGAACCCAACGGGTAAAGTCCGCAGAGATTTCTTATGCAGAAATCGGTGGGATGGTGGATGATCCGATCTAAATATGCATAATGTTACATGTTATTATGTCTGCACTTTTGTACTACATACTTATATCGTCAGTCTAAATCATACAGTGCTGGGCAGCTTTAAAAGTAAAAGTACTGTGCGCTACATGTGTTGTAGGTTTTATTCTGATAACGCAGTGATTTCTTCAGTGTGGCGCATCTGGAATTATGTGTTTATTGTACGTACGCTTCGTCTACTTTGGGCATGAAATCAATCTTTCCCCATTCAATACCACGTTAGAAATGTCAATAACATAAGTGTATTTGTATATCGAGTTATATGCACATGATTTAAATTTAATATAGGCATTGATGAGTTTTCAACTGATGAAATATGATGTGTCTTTGTACATTTAGGGACAAAGATATAAATATACAGCTGTATCGAAAATGAAAAACGAATTTACATTAATCTCAATCTGTTCCATCAATACTGGTAGAAGTTTGTAATGTATTATACATGCCGTAGACATATACCTATTGAATTAAGGTTTAGAACCGCTTTCAAGATCCTTTCACTTATATATCAAAAGAGACCACCTTTTCGGTTTTAGGACAAGATAAATCCATCGTAGGTAGACATTATGAAACTGTTGGCACAATCACATGAACACATGATAGTATTATGTCCATCCTTCTTCGGTACCACGATGTATATTCACAAATTACTGATACTCACAGCAAATATAGGTAGGTATTCTGTTCCAGGATCCTAACTGTAAAAAAAGATCACACAGATTTCTTGACAGGACACTTTCACCTCGAGTGTTCTAGTCTATTTTTGAACATCCCAGGCACCCAACAGGACACCTATAACTTTTATTTGATTTGCTGTGCCTAGCTATTAGCTATGCCGCTATGGATCCCCGCACTCTGTGATGTGTTATCCTAACCCTCGGGCTCTCGCTCACCCTGGCTCGTCCTTGCTGCATCTGTTCTCGGGCCGACGACATGGACATGGTAATGGGAGCCGTGTGAGTCAGATTGTTTCTCAACTGACTGGCGGACCTTGAGGGTCTTCTCTGGTTCAGGAGTTGAGACAGCTGGGCGTTTCTCTCCAGGGTGGACGGGACTGAAGCTCTATTGCCTAGGTGCAGATCAAACGATGAGCCGGGCCGTGACGGAGCAGGCAGAGACACGGGATTTAGTGACATGTCGTTGAAGGCGCCGCGACGTCGTATGGACGTTGGAAGCGCCCGACGAGGATCCTTCCGTTTCTCTGCTTGAGCTTTCAGGATTTTCTTCGTGACTTCAGATACGTCGTACTCCCAATCATATTTGATTTGACCTCTTCCTGATGCAATGGTGTGACCTCTTTCTGGTTGTGCAATGGTCTGACCTCTTCCTTGTGCAATGCTCATGTCGTCGGTTCTTTCTGAGCTGGAATCGGAATGTTTGTCAGAGTCTTCTCCGAAGGAGGTCTGCCATATGAACACTGGAGGTCGGAGTGCGGGACTGCTTTGAGGACGGTTCAGAAGTGACGTCACCGAGTCCGACAGTCCTGACGAGACGCTGGCTCTACTGCTGTTACGCCCTTTCTCGAAAGCTGACTGGGCCCGGAATCTTTTATTTCGTCGACTGACGATCCTCTCCCCGTACATGAAGCATGGACCCGATTCCTCCTCTTCTTCAGATGACGACGACGACGACTCTTCCGTGTCGGATTTGTGGGTCTCAGGCGGAACCCCCTCGGGGCTCTTCCCGCTGCAAGCCTGGATGTAGTCCAGAGATCCGGTCATCATCCTGATGTCTTGGTTCGTCAGCCTCATCTGATGAACCTTCTGTTTCTCCAAGAGATATAACCTTCCGGACAAACGACTCTGTTCTATCTTGTTGGTTCGGAATGCGCGCTGCATCCTGGAGCTGTTACTGCTTGGATCATCCGATAACCGCATCTTGAATTACGGTGCCAGTATAGTATAGTAGCGTTATGGGACAAAGCACATATCACCGGCTACAGACACACCAAGAACGAAAAGCGACGTCCATATAGGAAGAGTACGATGACTGTAGTTTCCCCGTCTCCACATGATTTATGGATCAGGCACATACATGCAGAATGTCAAGTCCCATTCACAACATTCCTGAAATAGGAAAGGCAGATAATAAATACTATAAGTACAACTGACAATACGCCGGCGAATTATTAGGTATAAATTAAGCTATGGGGAGCGTTCCACAGATAGGAGCAATTGTATCGCTAAGTATGCTAAGGAGTTACTAAGGAGTTACTAAGGAGTTACTAAGGAGTTACGACTCTCGTAGGGCTACCACTCTTTTGTGGAACGGGCCCCTTATTTCAGGCCAACTGAGGGTAATCTCTATCTATGGCTTTTGACAGGGTGGAGCATACAGGAAACAGACATATTCATGCAATATTGCTGGTTTATGCTTGGGATTTATACATATTTAGACAAAACTGTCTACGTACTATCAACAAGAGTAGGCCTATGTTGTTAACACCATAGCCATTGTACTTGGCTTGGCAAAGAATGTCTTGTAATATGCAATACATATTGTCCAGCAATTTATTCAGATGTTTATTGTCATTATTAATAATATTCATTATCGTGTGTGCATATATACTATGTATCCATCGATGTACATCTGTACGTTTTGCTTGCGATATGAAATGCAGATGTTTGTTCCAGATAGCTTCGAGTGCAATGCTCACTAATAATAATTAATTGTAGTGAATTGAAGCTTTAAACATTAAGGATGTTCAAACCCGTAATAAGGATAATGAATTCCCAATATTACTTAATTTATTAACTCGATCTGTGAATACTTACTTGAATATATTCCTCCTTATTTGTCATACACCTGAAATTACCATGTGTAAGTGATATCACGTTTTAATTATTCGAACCAATAAGAATACAGCTTAGGCCTGCCATTCGGTACAGTGTATAGTAAAACACAAAATATAGTACCTGTAAATCTTACATACACTAAAAACATTACCTTGTCTTGTATCGAATACTGTTGTTTTTCACAGTGTCCACATCCAATACTAGTCTACACGGCAGCCATTAGACAACCAATACACTCCATCATAAACTCACTGTACCTCCAGTATGAAATACGCATCGATGATGATCACACCAGTGGAGGTCCCAGGTTCTACTAAGCTGTTAGAGGACTCTCACTCTATGACTGACAGCGGCAGTAAATCCCTGGTATTGATAACAGATCGATCATTTTGCTCTCTTTTGTTATCTGGACTGCACTTAGGTAGGTGCTTACTGACGACATGTTTATATGGTGCTCGTATTGAATGAATGAATGAATGAATGAATGCAAGAATGAATACTATAATATCTACAAAATACCAGGTCGCTCAGCAGCCGTGAATGTATACGACATAGAAAGACGGGGGACGTGTTTCTATGTTGGGCAGGAGAACGGGAGGACATGTGGAAGAGAGAGAGAGAGAGAGAGAGAGAGAGAGAGAGAGAGAGAGAGAGAGAGAGAGAGAGAGAGAGAGAGAG
>JAUTBZ010133936.1:0-13706 GCA_032361785.1 Lepetodrilus galriftensis
TGTGGACTACGGGCGAGACTCGCGGAGTTCGCGGTCTCGGCATCAGGAAGGGTACAGACAACAGGGCAGCTTTGACCGTTCTCCCATGAGAGGAGATAGATACAGACAGCCAAGCTTTGACCGGTCATCTAGAGACCGACAGAGCAGCTTTGACCGGTCGCCGTCACGATGTGATGACAGGAGGCCGGGGTATGACGCGGATTACGACCAGGATGACTCGCGATTCGACCGGTCACCTCATCGCTCCCCTCACCGTTCGGAGTACGATGACGACTCTAGGAGAAACAGGCGATCACCTCTACCTCCGGATTTCGACAGTCACAGACGGTCACATGACAGATCACCGGGCCAAGCTGACAAACATGACTGGTACCGGCGGGAACAGTTCCGGCGATCTTCCGACTATGAGTCGGATGACTACATGCAGCCGCCGGCGAACAGCCGTGAGTACGACTGGCATATGTACGGCGCCCACCGCCGCCAGCCTAGAGACCACGGCCAGCTGCGTAGGAATAATTCAGATCCGAGACCCGACACGAGGAAGTTGACCGTACCCGTGTACTGCGGCGACGAGGACTCCGATGATTTCGGCGACGAGGAGGCGGAACAGATATACCAGGTCAATCGCTACAAAATGCGACGAAAGTCCGCCATCGAAGACAAGAGACAGAAGGAGGTCCAGTTCATCTTCGGACCCAGCGAGCAGCCGGTGGACACTGAGAGTGCCGACACTCTGACTCCCACTCCCGCTCCCACTCCGAGAGCGTTCAACCGAGAACTGTTCTCACCCAGGCCCGATCAGCCGAGACGACCAGGCGAGACGCGACACGTCTCCAATGCTAATCTCAAGTCAATTTTGAAGCACAGCGATTATTTCCAAGACCCTTCCGACAATATCGAACTTCATGACGATGACGACCGGCCGATAACTCCGCCAGGGGAGTACGGCGGAATGCTGCACCGGTATCTCGAGATATTTGAGAATTCACCTCATAGAGAGGAGTCGGATTCGTACTCGGATGAAGGTAGTCAACTTTCCGTAATTCTTTTACTCAAGGTTCACATTTCATTAATCTTTTCAATTCAGATTCACAACTCATCGATAGGATTCAGAATCATACAGTCCATTCTTTCTGTTTCAGTTTTTAAATAGTTTCATTCCCACCATTGGGGTATGCATTAAAACTATCCAATGTTATAGTGGTCTGAATAATTCAGTACTTTTATGTGGCGGTACAAAATATTCTTATCCTGGGTTGTTTCCCTTTGGATGAACATCCTGACTTTCTGTTATTTCTTTGGTCATTTCATTTCCTGTCAGACTTTTGATCAAAAGTTTTCTTTCCTTTCAATAAGTCTTTCCTTTGTTATTAATTTTAGAGTTTTCTTCATGTGCCGGACCGTCGCAAATGGGTGAAAGATTCCCGCAGCGACGTTAAACTCCATATTCACTCACTCACTCATGTGCTGGACACTAACAAGTTTCAAGAAACAAATTCCATTAATTTTACACATACACAAATTATCCTAGTTTCTTTTGATATTTTAAAAATTAGGATAATTTCACTAGATTATTTTTATGTTTAAAAAATAGGGATAATTTATACACACATTTATATAGCTGAAATATCCAGAATAACTTTTCTGATACACTTTTTACAAACAAGGTGAACACGGATAAGATGGTTATTTTATTTATTTTTTAAAAACTTTGCCACTTTGTTTGCAGATGATTTTATTGGTAAGTTGGAAAATAATTAACTGATTCTCCATGTCTTTTACATGAATTCTGAAAATTGTGTTCATCTGGACTTCATTTTCATGTTAATTTCATAATTTTCATCATATATCATGAACTCTGATAATGGCTATTGCACAGATTTCCCATTCAAATTTCAGCACTATTCAGTTCTATAAATAGGAAGTCATTTTGATGTTAGACTATATTAATTTTAGTTTAATTTATTAATTCTTTCTATACTCTGTATTTTAGATTGAAACTTTAAGCCATTATGAATGATAGCATATCAGGTTATTTTGAGGGAGAACCTAATATAAGCAGTATTTTTTCAGTCTGGATGATAACCAACACTTATTAACATTTTAACACTAACCTACTCCCTGATGAATTAAACACAATCTATTGGGCTTCTCCAATTATCACAGGGGTCAATCTTAACACTAGCCCACTAGTCTGAACCCTTTCTCATAATGTTAAAGGTATCTTAAGGACTAGTAGAAATGTATGGTTTTGTGACCACCTTTATATTTTAATCATTATTTGGGCTAGTAGCTTTGAAAGTTCTATCCCTGCCTTGTCTACAGCCGGTGGACACAAGAGAGTGCCGACACTCTCACTCACGCTCCGAGAGTGTTCAACCTAAATGTTCCAACTGAAGTAAAATTAATATTTGTGGGTTGCTGTATTAAAGTATTGGTCAGTGTAGATCTTACCATTGTTCTGCTGATGCAGTAAATGGGAAATGAATCCCCTGTGTCCCAATTGTCTTGCTCGTGGGTCCAATGCCTGAAACCCCTGGGTCCAATCGTCTTGCTCGTGGGTCCAATGCCTGAAATCCCTGGGTCCAATTGTCTTGCTCGTGGGTCCAATGCTTGAAACCCCTGGGTCCAATACCTGACTCGTTGAATCCAATACCAATGTATGCTTATCCTACAATATTTCCTTTGCAATTCCTTTCTTTGCATTGTATACTGTAGGGTAAAAACATTCTAAATTCAATGTTAGTATACATTATCCATCATTAAATCTATGCCAGTTATTTTGAATTACATTCCAAGTGTAACAAAATGTTTAGAAAAAATGGTTTTGATTTAATATTAATCAGTTAATTAGCTAATCTTGAATTAATGATTGGTCAAAACAACTGACTTGGACTTTAGTTTAATGATTGTAATTAATAAAGTGTTTAACATTTTGATGTTGGCTTAATCATATTAATTAAAGTGTTCAAATTAAATTTTGATGTGCCTTTTGCTGTTTATATGACTTTGAATTCTAACGATTACTGCTAATGATCCAATGTACGGTACATCTTCTGTGAATGGGAAATCCTTGAACAATGTGAGCAACTCTTAACTAGAGACTTTTCCCCTCACAAAAGTATCTTCAGAAATGTGATGAATGCATTGATTTAAATCCATTGGAATAGACAAGAATTGTTGCAATTAATTTGAACTTTAGAACTATTTCCCCGAAAATTGGTGTGCTTAAAATACTGTCATAACCTATAAAAGTTAATATAACCTATACCTGCGAGTTCAGTTGTAACATTTTAATGTTTATTGTATTGACGCAGAGTAGGAGAACCATGCAATTTATTATTATCATCGTAAAAGTAATACTAGTATATAACATGCCACGGATCAATAATTCAATAATGTAACAGAAAATGCAGTAAGAAAAATAGAAAAACAAAATCATCAAAGGTTCATAATATAGAAGCATTTTGTGTGTGTTTTGGAAATATTTTATTTTATTTATCTAATTAATTTGTTTAAAACTAGAATTGGAAAGGCCATTTTCAAATGTTGATGTCACGATCATTTCAGACCAAGGTGTCATGACTGACGACAACTTCGAGAAATCGACCCAGACTCCGCGAGGTCAAGGAAGACAGGGTCATCGCCACGACGACAATGACTTTGTACCTCCAAGCCTGTCCAACAGACAAACAGTGGAAAGTGAGACAGAATCCGAGAGCGAGTCTGATTCCGAATGCGGAGACGACGCAGACTTTCCCGGAAACAACGCCGTCATTCTGGACGCGACCAAAAACCAGGCCACTGACAGCGGGAGACGGAGGAAGAGGACGCCTCGACGACCTCGAGACGACGACCTCAGAGAGTCGCCGCGGAAACGGTACTCTCCGAGGGACGGGAAGTACCTGGATTCGGAAGACGACGTCTCCGTGACGCAGCAGGACGGAGGGAGGGAACGGAGACACCGACACACGATGGCCATCGTGGAGGTGCAGCAGGAACGCGAACTGGACGTGGACCGCGACCACGTGGTCTCGCAGGGAACGCACGACCGCAAGCTGGCCGTTCCCGGGAACAGAGACGAGGTGGCCATGAAACAGATCGAAGAAGGAGAAGTACGATGATATTTCTGAGTATTAAATTATCAATGAAAATATATTATAATTTTTGCCACTTTCAGGGTTTGTATGCATGATGCTGGTATCGATGTTGGTATCATTAGAGCGCTGGTGGTAGCACAATGGTAGAATGTTGGACGTTGGCGCCAAAGTCCACGGGTTCAAATCCTGGAGCCCTGACATCAATGTTCATTATAGAACAGGGTCAAATCACTCACTCATGTTTGTGAAAATTACCATTCTAACTTGTTCATTATATGATGCGCGGGACGGGTGGTAACTAAGTGGTAGAACATTTGGACTTTGAAGCCAAAGGTCCCGAGTTCAAATCCAGCCCTGGGGGCCCAGCGTCAATGTTCATGAAAATTATCTTTCTAACATGTTCATGATAGGATGTGTCTGTCCCATGACAATACAGTTATCATCTTTGGTCTGTCACTACCAGCTGGTGCTCACAGGTTTACTGCAACATTCTGCTCTACAGAAGTTTCAGGTTTCCTCCTATACTAAAAATGTAATAAATGCAATAATGTTAAAGCGGATTGAAACACAAATTTAATATATTTACAATAAATAATCTCTTTTTCGGTTTTTCAGTTCATCGTCGGAGACGGTGACGGAATACTACCAGCGCCATCTATCATGGTGGAGTCACGTGGCAAGAATGGGGTCAAGGTCGAGTGGGAGCTGCCTAAGTCTGTAGACCCTCAGTACAAACTGCTCCTGTACGTCGTCAACATTGTCGGCACCAAGTTCAGCAGCGAGATCAACAGTGACATCAGGTGAGATAAATACGTATTAGTTCCCATCCATTTATTCATGTTAAAACATTAAGACCTCCATGTACAGTGCTCCCTCGATATAACGCCCTTTGATGCACCGCGGATTCGGATACAACGCAGGGTCCAACTTGGACCCCATTTAGTTGGACCCCATTTATAAAAAATAATATTAAAAAATTCTTCTCTGAATTATAAAAAAAAACTGCGGGTATTATAACGCTGGTGGCATGTCATAGACCCCAAATTCAGCGTTATATCGAGGGAGCACTGCACTACAGTGCCTAGCCTAGCTTATACTACTGGTACATAATACATTATATTATTAGACATGACTATGACTTTGATGACTGAAATTAAATTTAAAGTGGAGAGAAAGGTTATAGATTTTTTTAAATTTTATTTTCTTTTGTTAAAATTGGGATTAGAGACGTTTTCAAGATTCTTTCACTTTAATATCACATCACGGATTGTCAGTTTATGGCAGGAGGAAACAAACAACATTGAATATGCAATGTCCAATTACAATCCTAGATTTCATTCCACAGAAAGGCTGTAGTGATATGAGAGTAAAAACCCCATACATGTAAAGAAAGTTACAATTCTCATTTCAATAACAATGAATTCTGTGGATCGGGACACTGATGAATATTTGCAAAGTTGTCAAAGTTCCTTACAATTTGCTTTTCAATTAAAATAACAAACAGGTGATTTCATTATTATTGCAGATTTGTAATAAACACAATGCTTATTTGACATCATTACATAGGTGCCAGAGAAACATGTTCTTAAAAGGGTGTACTTTTATCTCATTCTATACATGCCACAGATAAATCAAATATACAACACTCTGGAAATACATTACCTAGAACCTTTAAGTATTTAAAAACATATTCTAAAACAATTATACCTCATGAATTATTCAAATATGGTAAAATGCCTTCTATTATTCATAAATCAAACCTTCACGTAATTCACTGTCTGGTGATAAGAAATGTCCTTCAATACTGGCCTAATTCACTTACGATGACCCTAATTCACTTACGATGACCCGTTGAGTTTACGTACCAATTGCATTGTCCGATAAGCAGGTGTCGGCTATGTAAAATACATAAATATCCCCGGCTAATAACGTGGTTGGTTTACATGCGTAAGCAGTGTCACGTCTTTAGTCGTGTTTTATCTAGAATTGGTTGAACTAGATATAGATTGAATTAGGCCTGGGTACCATTAGTTATAACACCCACTAAGAGATCATAGTCCAAAGTGTCATGAATGGGTATCCAGAATAATGAATTTAAACTATCATACCCACTAAGAGAACATATATAGTCATAGTGCGCTTGTACCAATCAGCTAGAAAGGATATATTATGACAGAGCGCTATATCATAGTGAATATGACAGCTTCATCAAAAAGTATCCAGAATTGAGCTGAACCTGACCCAAAAATTATTAAACATATTTTAGCACAATTTCATGCTAAAGCTCAAATTTTATATGGGGATTTGTGAACAAAAGTTTTCGTAATCTCGAGGCCCGGGTTATTAAAAAAATGGGTTCAAAGTACAGCTGGCAAAATATGGAACATGAGTACATTTTTTTCTTGAGATAAGACTACAGCGAAATGGTTAAAAATCTTGTTAATATAATATCTCAAATATCATTTTGAATTTACGAGTATTACTGGGAGTTTAATGAATACTGCTTACCTAGATATACTTCATGGAAATGATAATAATGGCAAATGTGTTAAATATTATAAATTAATTGATTCAATTCGCATTGATTAACATTTCTAACCTCTTCCATGCTGCAGGCATGCTGTGAAGTGCAAAGCTTTTGATTAATCTATCAGTGAGAAAGTTGACTGCGTGCTAAATATGGACAATATATGAACAATAGGTCTACCATCCAATCATATTGTTTAGATTATTGTAATCATGATAATTTGCAACATAATTTTTTATATTTGTTTTTGCGGTACTGCTATCGTCACGGTTACCTGACAACTTCCTCCGTGGGACGTGATACAACTTGGGCTTCTTCCAGAAATCAAACATGGTTGAATGTCTTTGTTACTTCTTATTCAAACCGAAAATGAAATTCCATCAAGGGCTGTAAATCCCCACACAAAGATCCGTCTTTGTAAAATATATTCACAAATTATCCTCTTCCAATTTTCCACGAGGACAGTGTACGAGATAATCCCCTACACAACAGGTATCCACTCATCCGGTCACCGAATCTTGAATCGCGTACAAATTAAAAGTGAATAATTTTACGAAAACTATTTCTCCTTTTCACTTAAAAAAAGACGTACTAGTCGAGGACAGCTTGTGTTTGATATTCGACCTCCTCTTCTCTACAGACTTTTATTTACAAAGCTTTCACACCTGGAATATAAAACCCACATCCATTTTTATCCGATATCATCCATGAAATCTCTTCAAGATCGGCTGTAGACATCTGTTTTATCATTTTATATGTTGTCATCGGGTGACAATGGCAAAGAGAAGGTCTTCAACATAATGCCATCTACGTAGGGTGATGCGTCTTCTGGGTGAAACGTGAAACCGAGGACGCCAGATGATCGACAGACTAAATCCCAGACATTGCCAGCTTATTATTTCCCATGCAGAGAACACTTGTATTGTATAACTGCGTCAAGCTGTCCAAACATCAAGCAGTGTAAGAAACACCAGTACCCCCGAGAGTGAGAAATGTTCCTCCGAGTCTTGTCAACACCCGACTGTTAGAGAATGGTGAGTGGAAAATCTCCGCACAAATACCTACATCCACTTTACTACGAATTTCCCGAAGCGATCACAGTCCTGATTTGGATGACAATATTCTGTGTCGTCCTATCGCTGTCGTTCATCAGAACGTCTCCAGGCAAGATGTCCTCTTCCCAAAGGACATTGGGCAATAAACTCCGAACGAAATCATGAAAAACATCAAAATGTTTCACATAAATCGCAACGTCGCTGAAGCAGACAAAACAGTTTTCAGAATAAATAGAAACAGCCTTGAATTTCGTCATCCATGAAAGCTATTAACACAAATTTGTAACCGTTCAAGCAGATATCGCACGTTAAGCTTATGGTTAATAAACCCAATACTTCTAAACGAATCAATGAATAAGAAGAAACTGTTGTTCACAACTGTCCATGCCAGGAGTAATGAAGTTAAGATGCCTGTAGAGTCACACCAGCACCTCTGAACTTACGAATGCTCCCGACTTCCGCGCGTCAGGTGACGTGACCGGTGACCGGTGCTAACGAAGACACGCGCATGGAGACGACCGAGTGGCTTTGAGAAGCATGTTGTGTCAAGACGGTCTGTTTGATCAGGCGATAATAAGCGAGAGAGAATCAACATGGTAGCATGTCCACTTCTGCTGGAGGCAGACGGAAACCTCCAGGCTCTCGGAACTTTTACGTCCCCGAGTCACCAAGCAGTCACCACACAGTCACTGCAGTCACACACTGTGGTCTACGTCACGGTACCACACCACCAGACGTGTGTGGTTCGTCCAGGTTTCCCACTTGTCCGCGTCCGACCTGAACTCCAAATGTCCTACAACAGACTGGTACGATGTTGACTGTCCATTCTCGACAAGATGGACATCGACGGTGTCTCAATACTGTACGCTCTCGTCGGGTTCGTCTAAATAGTGTACGCTCTCGACGGGTTCGTCTAAATGTCATACACCTTGGCTTAGTGACATCGGACGTTGTACTCCTTGTTTTGGAGTCATTTAAATGTCATTCACAATTTGGCGATATTATGTCATTTAAATGTTGTTCAGTGGCTTGGTGTTGTCAAAATGTCATAAATCCTGGTTCGATGACATCAAAACTTTGTACACATTGAGGTATTGTCTAGAAGTCGTACACCTCGGCTTGGACACGGTTGACCAACCAGTAATACATACAGCCGCAGTAAATATCAGCCTGGAGGTGAAATGTCATATTCTGGACTTTATGTCTTAATATCTTCTGACCAATACATATTTATGGTCATAAATCCTAGATGATGGTCATGATAATAAAGAAATTCAACCAGAAGTCGGTAAGCTTCAATTTTGTGGTATCCAATATGTCAAAACCTTGTCAAATTAATGAAAGACGTCCACAAACATATCTTAAACCCGTTCACAGAACAGGACACTCGGACACCAAAGTAATCCCGTCAAGAGTCTGCTTCACCCGCTGCCTTCAAATCGTATCGCTGTATTGCTCCCAAATGCTGATATCTCGTCAGCTCGGACATGAGAAGATAATCTCCCCCTGTCAACGCCTGGTGGATATCGAGGGAGGATATCAGCCAGACTGAGTGAGGATCGTGATATCTTGACAACGGTGATTGTCCCCAAAACTGATGACTGAATCTGGAAGGTGTCAAATCTATCTATGACCCTTTCTGGTAAGCCTTCAGTCCGATATGTCGCCAACTTTCATAGATAATAAAAACAGGCTTGCCCACCGCATGTCCCCACGGTCATAGATGTATGTATTGTACGGTACTGTGGTCACAATACTATCCAGAATGTCAGTCAGAATTCACAATACTATCCAGAATGTCGGTCAGAATTCACAGTATGTTGTTCAGAGTCTTCATCTCTTTACAGTCTTTACCTGTATGTTGTTCAGAGTGTTCGTCACAAACTGTTCCCAGCTGTCTTGATGGTTGTATAATGATAATTCTAATACATCAGCTAACTGGTTTGGCACGTTCAGATCTCAAAGGGGTGTATCTATTTCATGATGAATACAGTTGCATGCCACTTGTAGGACAAGACCTCTGTGGACAGGATTTCTATGCATATCTAGATCATACAGATTATTGATCATTGAAAAAAACATGTACAATGTTCTATAACTTGCAAGTACAGAAGTACGAAAAAAATAGGTTCAATTTCACATGGCTTAGAGCATAATGTAATGTAGAGTGTGTATACCTATTAGGGGCTGGTGCAAATGAGTGCATGAAGAAACTGATAAGGTGATAATTTGATAGGTTACATATAATCAAAGGTGTCCAATCTACAGGGCGCCTACATCAAAGGATCTCCTGTCTTCTATCGTTTCTAACGTATCCCAATTAAGAATAATGGCGACAAGTTGATTGTTATGTGTCTGGGAACAAAACTAACCCAACTACTGACAATGAATGTCGACGACTTAGATCCCTATACTGATTAAAGTCAATTGCGATTCACCTAGAGATTATTAATTACATGAGTTTTGACTTGCATGTTCTGGTAAATGTGTTTGTATAATCTTTACAAACGACCTGAGGTAATGTTGGTCTAATAACACAATTTTGTGTTGACATTTAATAATGGTTGCATGTTTAACCCTCTCTCTGCTGGATTAGGCATAGATAAAGTTATTTAGAGCATCTCTGGTTGCCTTCAGCATGGAGAGGGTTAACCCTCTCCCTGCTAGATTAGGCATAGACATATAGCTCTTTAGGGCATCTCCGGTTGCCTCAAGCATCTGGAAGGTTAAGTACAAAGCAAGACTTTAAAATACAAAAAGATTTAAAGGAAGGACATTACCAGTAATGTACTAATGAGGGGGAAAAGCATAGGTGTTGATTATTTGTATAATCTTTAGAACTAAGCAATTGATTCTTTCATTAACATTCAGCATCAACAAATTCACCATGTGTAATATTAATGCAATGAAGGGAGATAATTCTCAATACAAATTGGTCTACCAATTATTTATTTAATTAATAGTTTGTATAATAATTAAGTTTGAGGTTTATTCAATACTACAACAGAAGTTCTTTCTTTCAAGGTTCTCTTGGCCAAAGGAAAGCTTTGGGGGACATAAAATTACATTTTATATCCGAATCAACGATCAAAACAGCATATTAATAGTCCTCACAAGTCCTCAACCGCTTCCTGTGTAGTCATTAAATAATGAAGTATTTACTTAATCTCATGGTAAATGGAGGAGAGAAAAAAACTCCTTATCAATTCTTTATCAAGATGTCAGTAAATCTTTAACAGTGTCTACACAAGTCTGTTTTAAAAACATTTCCTGTCCCAACATTGCAGCGTTTTCTTCCATCACAGAAGGCAGACGGTCTCGCATTCCTGACAGCATAAACATTTAACCACCCAGACAGAAACAAACCGTGACCTCAAATAGGGAGTCACAATTATGAACCGTGACCTCAGATAGGAGTCACAGTGACTCAATCAACATCTCCGTCTAAAAACTTTCCAAGTCATAAAAACTCCTGCGATATCTGAAGAGAATCTGGAGCAATGCACCTTTAAAAAACAGCCCTGACCAATTAAATGGCAGTTTGCGCAGAGGATTTAAAGCCAGCACGACACAAGGGCAACTCACTCTCTACCCATGGGAGTTTCGTTGTTATCAATTTCGATTATATTACAGATTATGTAACAATGTGATGAAGTGTCATTGTTAACATTCCTGTGATCAAGAGACATCAATGGAAATTAAAATCTTAAACAGATTCTTCGTAACTGTATCGGAATGTCATAAATTTCAGCAACTTTAAAAATAAAAATATTGATAAGACAGAATATGTTGAATATGCAGTTGTATCTTTATCCACACTTTAAAATAATATATGTGTGTAATAATAGTATATTTAATTATTTGGGCGTAATTCCAACACAATAAACTTAACCAATAACATTATGACATAAAGTAATTGATCCGACAACATTCTCTTCCACTAAATTCCACTGTGTACTAAAAATAATTAAAGGTAACATGCGTATGAAATCATAACTATCCGTCCCAGTTGGCCAATGTCCCACAATCAGATATTATGACATTAAACACGGTGTGGTCTCCGCTTTGAAGATCAGAGGGGTCTCTGTTCACCCCAGGCCACATACAACATTGAAAAACATGGACAAAGCATTGAGGCCACATACAACATACAACAAAGTAGATACAATATCATCAAAACATACACCATAGGCACGTCCTGTATTAGGGTCATAGAAGTTTGAGTTTCATTAATAACCTGATGATGTCAAAAGAATAGTTTACAAATGACGACGACACAAACACATGAACAGTCCATCGTCCATGATTCATTGGTTACTGTTCAATTGGCCATAGTCCATTAGGTCATGGTCCATTAAGTACATTAGATTGTTTCTTCTTTTCTCTTGAGTCGTTAAACTCCATATTCACTCACTCACTCTCTTGAGTCATTATGTGTGATCATTAAGAATAAATTTAATGTTCTGTTCTATTCCATTTTGTCTGGTCACCAAACTTAAATCAACAATTTGAACAAACTTGAAACAAATTTTGTCATGGGATGGTCAAATCCATTGCTGTTACCATGGTTACTTAACACAAACACACAAATGACCATTCAATTATTGACTATTCAGGAGCAAATTAGCCATGTCAACAGATATGAAGAGAGTTCAGACAACTTGTGTCTATCTCTACTCATCAATAAATGCACGCAAAAACTAAAAACTCTCCAAATCTTATTGAGACAAATAAGAGCTCTACTTACGATACCATGTCTTCATATTTCACTCAAATCACAAACTCCCAACGAATCTGCTGGTATAAGATCTACAAACATTCTCATTGCGCTCCCCAGAGAAACGAAAGCTGCGGAAATCAGCACTGTTTGGCCCCGGCTGGAAACCAGGAAGTCTTTTAATAATGCCAGACAACATCTGGTCGGGGTTTTTTTAACGGCAGGGGAACCGTCTTTGTTGGCCTATTAGGATACAGTGTATACAGCCTAGGCATAAAGTAGATAGCGGGCTTGAAAGAACTAGCTTCTGAGAGGCATTTAAAGAGAAAGCGTTGCATTGAAGAGAGATGGAAGTAGAAGGTGTGGGGACGGGTGGAAGGTTGTTTGTGGGTGGAGGGTGGGGGTTAGCAGTTTGTAGGGGTGGGATGGTAGATTGTGGGTGGGGTAGTAGGTTGTAGGTTGTGGGTGGGGGTTGTGAGTGAAGTGGATGGAAAGGGATTATAAGCTGTTTATTTCCTTGATTCTCATTATAAACGGAAATTGAATATTTTGTAAAGCTTTCTTATAAAGTAGAGCTGCATTCGTACATGTAATTCGTAAAAAATAATCTTCAAACGATAAAATCAACTTTTCAAAAACAGTCATCTGAAGGTCAAAGAACATTGAACAATCTGCATCTATAAATAGTATAGGTGTTTTCCAGAAGTTTTGGTATCAGTTTTCTCACTCAGCTGTTTTAAGTCGGACCCCCAATGAGAAACGATGTCCTCGCCAGCAGCTGGTTTTCCCATGGACAGATTTGCCCCGGAATATGGATAACTATAGCCCGATGTAGGAATTGTAGCGCTGTGTTTTGACATTGTGTCTGTATTACAGCTAATTACATATAATTGAAAACACACAAGTAAAAGGAAGTAGAGATTTACAGTGGAGAATGAAGGAACTGGTGCTGTGCTTAGAACAGTTGCAACAATTTCTCACCTATGTTTGGTGAAGACGAGGAGTTCTCATAGAGTTTAACCTTTTCTCCGACATTAGATTAACTTTAAGCATAGCCATATTGGGCAACTACAGTAGTCTCCAGCCTAATAAAGGTGCAAGTAGTGATTGAGCGTGTTTTTGCATGCTTTAACCCTCTCCCTGCTGGATTAGACACAGACCCTGCCCTTTAGGGCATCTCTGGTTGCCTTCAGCATGGAGAAGGTTAATAGTGTTCACCACATATTTTAACTTAAAATACAGTTGCTCTTTTTACCCATTGAATATCGCTCCATTATTTTTCAGGAATGGACAGCTATCGCTCCATT
>JAUTBZ010133947.1:0-13704 GCA_032361785.1 Lepetodrilus galriftensis
TGTCATTGACTTCAATTCAAAAATAAAATTTGTTCTCGAGATGTTTCGTTGCGTATTGGTGAAATATTTCAGCTGTGATGGAAAGAGTACTAATTCAATCAAAAAGATCTAGATCTTCGATTATAGCAATGGAATGACAATGTTTTATATATTTATTTTAACCAGATCCAGGAACTGAGTCGGAGGACAGCAGCAGTCAACCCACTGTTCAATCGTCAACCAGTCAATCCAACACAAACAAGTCGTCATCCAGTTCTACACCAGTAACGACCAGTTCCAGCCAGCCATCACAGACCAAGCAGAAGAAAAAACTGAAGAAGAGAAAGTCTGGCAAGAAACTAACCAAGAACTGAGGGAATTGAAACGATTAAAGTGCCTTATTATGTTAGGATTATCAAGACATAATCAGCAAATAAATATGACCCGTAAGATAATTAGAGAATAAATCACGAAATATGAGTGATTACGGAAAATATGTCCCGAGTGAAATTAGTTTTCACAGCTCTGAGATTCAGCAAAGAACTCTGAACATTAATTTCACGAGCATTTTGATTAAATCAAAACCTGCAGAAAATCTATGTATTTTATACAAACAAATATGAAATCTTATGAATACTGTACAAGATTGATGTTAAACTTGTTATATGCATTTAGATTTGTGTCCATGTTTCATACTGTGTCGTGGTCTGGATATTGACGTTCACCATTCCGTCCAAGAGTGAGATATGTATTTTGACATACCAGTTGACCTGGACTTTTCCTAGAAGTTTGTAAATTCTTTATTCATGGATTCTAATTAGTTCATGGTGTTTGATAGATGTTTATCTATACTCAATATTATTATGAACAAATGGAATTTTTACAGATGTATGGTGAAGACCAAAATTAATTTGAATTATACTCAAGTAGTAGTTTAAAAATGGCATAACATACACAGCTCGTAAATGATAAATTATGAACGTATTATTATTATTATTATTATTATTAAATTGCCCAGATTTATTGAGTTGTTGTTTCTATACTTCAGCATCAATTTTGGGGAGCTAGATTTTGTGTATGAATGTATGGAATTCTATGAACTCATGGATATGCTTACCATGTTCCTGATGATGGTTCTTCACTACTTTTACATTACTGTATCCACGCAATCAGTAAAACCACAGCCTTGTTTTGTTTATCTATGAAGTCTATTGTTATTTGTTGTTTTTTTTGCCAATCTTTAACAAACATATCATATGATGCATTTTGAACACCAATTCTAATATCTGGAGTTTGATACTTAACTATGGTATGAGTATATATCTTCTATTCTTTAGTCTTGCATACCCAGTACCGGTATGTGTTTGTCTTAATTTGTTTATGTTCTTAATTCTGGAAATGGGATGTCTTTGTTTAATGAAAGACTGAAAGTATTGATTTATTATTTTATCATGTATTCCCATATTTTTTCTACTTATTTTAATATTTCCTTTTTCATACCAAAGCTATTATATCAGGCCTAAAAGTTACAATTTTTTCCAAGGAGCCATTTGGCTCCTGCATAGCCAGAAATACTTAAAATAAAATGAAATATTGGTAGCCAAATCCAAATTAGTCGCTAAATTGAGCCCTGTACTACCGACAGAAAATAAGGGAACGCATAATGGTAACACTTTTAGTATAGGCAAATTCAAATTGCCACAGTTAAACAACCCAATAAGACCCGTGCATGCATGTAAAA
This sequence comes from Lepetodrilus galriftensis, assembly GCA_032361785.1. NCBI lineage: Eukaryota > Metazoa > Mollusca > Gastropoda > Lepetellida > Lepetodrilidae > Lepetodrilus > Lepetodrilus galriftensis. The sequence goes on from JAUTBZ010133947.1 coordinate 1,721, forward strand.
TATGGTATTGCCCATGCATTTTCGCACTTGGGTTGAACATTTCATTACAAATAATTTACTCAGTTTTGAGAAATACCACTTTATGTGTTCGTGTTTTAATGTGTTCCGTATAGGAATATCAGTATCGTTCCCTTATTTTCTGACGGTAGTATACTTGGCTTACATTTTGTTTTCCTATTTTCCTATTTAGAACTTACAGGTATCCTTTTCACAAGAAATATTCACCACTACAATGTGGAAATAACTCTACGGCAATTAATTGTAAAGATAGATATCTGAGAAAATTAGTGCATTGTGCATTTGCAATGAATTGAGTATTAAATGTTTAATAATCCTTTATATGACACCTGATCATCTTAAATAAATGTATTGAAATATGAACAAAAAATATACCCATTGCATTATTATTATGTTTTTCTACATGCATTTACTTATCAATCAAATTTGGTTCCCATGTGATATGAATAGTATTGAGCAATGACTATTGTGATATGGGAGTTATGTTTAGATGTTATTATTTGTGTTATACTCCAACTACTGAATGCTGGACCATTCAGATATTGTATTTTTTTAGCTTCAATAAATATATTACTTATTATTATTGTTGTGCTTGTGCTTATTATTATTGTCGAGACGCGGACCCTCATATATAATTTTGTTAGTGGTATAGAAATAAAATTTTGGAGAATAAAGTGAATTTGCAATGGAAATAATGTTCTGCACCAAAAGATAATTTCAAAAAACAAAACTTTAATGAAAAAGTCTCCATTGATAGACAGGTAAAAGATTGTTCCTATTTTCTTTTCTTTTGTGTGCGTGTGCGTGCGAAAGTTTTATTGCAGATTTCCAGTTCCTCCCATCAGGCCAAACAAATACCTTGCCTTCTGACCAATGTTGTCCTTCTGTTCAAAAGCTTAAAATATATGTTCTTAAATGTCATCAAAACCCAGTCAAATCCCTATAATAATTGATTGGACCTCGACTCTTTAAATGGCAGAATTTCTGCATCATAATTAAATAATTGAATGTTATTTTGGCATCAAATGCATTTTTTGCTTACTGATAGCACTACATCATTTCCCTCGTCATTCGATCCTTACAAGAATATATTGGTCAGCATCCTCCTATCTGCTGTTTCAAGGACAGTCCTAGCTTGGCAAATTATTCAATATTAATATTGTTCCAAATACATGCCACAGAAATATGAAAGGAAACTAAGATATCCTGCACTCAAGACAAGGCAACAGCTGGGGGCAGACCATTGTTGTTAGTTCATCACATCTATATTGGATGTTTACATCAGATATTGATCAGGAAACGTTCATTTTGGGATATTGCTCTGCAAGCTAGAGCTGGTGTTTGTGAAAATGTTCGTCTTCATGTTCAAGACATACAAGAGCCTATTGAGATGATTAGTTCATGGACATTCAGGAATTTGTTAAAACTATGAAAGTGAGAGAAAAAATACCCTCAATATCCATTTAAAATACAGATTGATGAACTCATTGAAATGTCATCTAAAATAGCAAAATTCATACAATTGTTTGTCTGGGAACAATTAGCTTGGTATAATCAAAATCACTTCCCTATGTGGCATCTTGAGTTGACAGTAACAGGTAGAAGGTTAAATAGTTGTTAAAGTCATAAGTAGGAACAACTACACCATAAATACACACTTCACTCCGTTGTTGTATCCATGTTGAAAATTCTCCGAGAATATCCTGGAATCTTGTTGAATACATATCACAATGTTTCAGTACTATACCAGTAAACCTGCTAGCATTGCCTGGTACTGATAGACCAAGGATAACTTTGCCTTGTATCTTCTGTATATATTATTTTGTGTGCTTTGAGCATGCATTACGCATGGAGTTTTGTGCTATAAAAGTGTCATATTATTATTATTATTATTACAGTAGACCTCGCATATAACGGACTCATTGGGACCTGCTATTTCTGTCCATTATATGCGAAGTCCGTTATACGCATATGCCGCAATTAGCGTTAGCCATGAATGGGACTTCAGATTCAGTCCGTTATATGCGAGGCCAGTTTATGCGAGGTCTACTGTATATCCATACTAATACAGGGACACATGGAGGTGGAGACTTCCTTGGTGCTAGAGATCATATGATATTATAGATACATCTTGAACTCTTCCTTTTCAACTTCTTTGCATGAAATCCAACCCAATGTTTGTGGCAGCAAGGGAGACAATCAAGACAAACGCTGGGGTAGATGTTACCGACTTTATTGGAAGTTGCAGCTCTAACTGACAGAGGACAGATGCTACCGTGATGTCGCTATGCCTAGCTGCATGAGAGACAGAGGGTACAAGCTATATGAACTGAGCCACAGCAGGACCGGAATCACCGCCATATCTGACCGTCAAAGGGGACACAACTCTAATATTCAAGCTCTTGAACAAGATATGCACGTACGTGCTTGTTTCTACGATGTGGTTTGGCATTTGAAAGTATGTATAGGCAGATGTGAAGTCGGTGCCCCTTTAAGAGTTTGAAAGATTGTCGGTGGTCATTCATCCTGTTGCGTTACAATGAGCTCAAAATGTTTTGTCACAATGTCCACAGAACTGCTACGATGAGTGGATGAAATAGCATTAAAGGTGTATTATTAATTACTATCAAAATTGGTGACAATTCTCAGAATCAGCTTAAAAATGTATTCTTATATCCCTCTAAAAATTAACAGTACCATTGTAAGAAAAACATACCAGCCTACCAATTCCACTACACTTGTATACATACATTGTGTGAGTGATATTATACACGATCTTGCATTAAAATTTACTGCATCACAATACATTATTTTATGGTAATTAAAAAAAGAGAAGTGATGATATTCTATACTTGAGTTAAAATCCTAAAGTTAAAAGCACAAAATGTCTATCACAAAACATATTTGACCAGACAACGGCATGAGTTTTTGGATTCACATCATCACACGTCTCAGTCTCAGTGTGTGCCTTTAAAAATCGTCAACAATTTTTAGTAATTTTTCTTTTCAATCCTGTACCAGTAAATTCCACTGAATTGTGTGATCATGTGACCCTGTTACTTATTAGAAGGACTGTGGACAAGCAGTAACTTGATGTCTATATATGGTGGTGTAAACAGCAACCATGGATCCACATGCAGCAGCTACTGCCTGTAGAGAATAGCTAGCCAAGGTGGGGCTTATTGCTAGCTGTGATAGAGACCCAGACTTGTCTTAGTACGGTCCGTATCAATATCATACACATGTACATAACTCATTGTGTTACTACAGGGCACAAATCAAAGTCTACAGATCTATGTCAACAATAACAAGAAATCACAGCATAAGATATATATATATATGTATCCATCTCTCACAAAAAGCCTTTTATTACAAGGGGAAATAACTGTGATTGTAAGGGAATTCACACGTATAGACAGCGGTCCACGCGATGCACATCAAGGTCCGTGTGAGAGATGTCTGCAATGACGACACAGAGCTCGACAGTAAGGATTGTCGTCTTGCTCGGGACAGATATTAACAACACAGTCAATGTAGAGCCTGTGGCAATATCTCTACTTCTGTCTTTCATAACACTGAATTAAATTTTGATATTTATATGGAAAAATGTAATAATTATCCTAAACCATTTATGTCACGGTCTCCAAGAAGATGAAAAACCTGCTGCTCAACAGATCAAGTTTCGACAGAACATGGTGCCAATGGATAACACTGACGTGAAGTGAAGCGACACAAAATGGCATTGGAGGTACACGCGTGTCTAGGGAGGGCATCATTGCAGACATGGTGGCTCACCACAGACGAGGACGTTTACTGTACAGGAGCTGCACGTTACAGTGAGTTATAAGAGATTGCACATGTCTTGTGGGCTGGCCAGGCTCCTTGAGCTAGTCAATGGAAATGATTGCACAAATAGTTGATTGTTAAATACATTACACTTTATACACATTCTGAACCAACACTTCTCCAACACGTTGTGACAAAATCCCACAATTTCCCACCCCACTTACATTTTTAAAAAGATTTCAAAAGTTGATAACATATTTGTCCCTCTGTTATGTAGTAAATGTATCATGATTTTTTTGGTTATAGTTTTATTCTGACATTTTAAATACAATATGTTTTTAGGTAAATAGTATGGGCTTTATTTCCTTTCATTCCCCATCCAATATTATGACAAACATAATATAGTGAATATTTTGTACTGGTTTCACTTTGTAATAAACTGTAGCAAACTTTTAATAACGATAACATGCATTGTTCCTACATTATTAACTCACAGATAGACTCGCTCAAACAGGGTACGTGTCGCGGTGACACGCCCTTCAACAAGATCCTAGAACTATGTACAGATAAAAATGCTCTCGGATACAACAGCCAGTTGTTCCATCACCATGACGACCATCATCACGGCGACAGATGAAATGCATGCTGATGACTAGTAATATTATCAACAGTGTGCTTCCCAACATTCCTAACAGATATACATTGAGGTTTTTACAACAACAACAGTTTATGTTTCACAAAGTATTCTACACTATGCACTATGTCAAGATGACCTCAATTTTGAATTATTAGGAACGTGACAAATGCTCATAAGGAAAGAGAGAGTGCATATGTATATATATTCCCTAACGTTCATGATACATATTATATTTGAAAAATCAACTCAGAATTGAGCTAATGTTTTCATTCTGAGATGTTTACCCTCAGATTCAACTAACAGAAACCGGCAATAAACCTACAGTCACATTCTAATATCATATTCAGCATGCTAATTATATTGAATCATGAAATAGATAAATGAAGTTAAATTAATAGAAAGAATTGGGATACAAACAATGAATACGCGAGTCATATTCACATTCACGTTAGCTTCCAACACGTTTCACTGCATAAAACATTCTCATCTTTAAACACTAGCTATATGACCAAATGATAAGACTACAAACTGTTCTCATCACACTCTAGGTCAAGCCAACAAGAGAGGAATGTTCAGATTAGATATTAGATCTACCTTCATACAATACTGTAAACTCTCATTAATACCCAATTAATGTCAACTAGCGACTACGCAGGTCGTAGAAAATCCTCGGATCTAGATCTGGGAGACAGCCATGTAGTAAATAAAAGGTTTGCTGTCGATTAACATGATCGAGTTGAATAATTTGTCAGGAACATAGGATAAAACTATGAATAAATTACCAACATACCTCAACCAAATATACATAATACCAGCAAACATTGCCAGTGTACAAAGAAACGTCAGTATAAAACAATTAAGGTAAAGAATAAACTATACACAAACATTCATATAAAAGTGGATTTCTGTTGTTTATCCCTGAGGTTCTAATCAACAAGAAAGTTGCCGGTAACATATCATTGCTCAGTCAGAGATTTAATCTTGTCCATCTGAAAAATATTTAACAATTTTAATTTCTAACAATTTTCCATTTGGCATTTCTTCACAATGGAACCAACACTTTTCTTGTCGATTGATCCTCAGGGATTCCAAAGATGAATCTGAAGATGGTTGTTTAGGCCTCCTCCGAGATTGTATTTCAGATGATACATTCCATACAACTAAATAGTAATAAATATTTCTATCAGCAGGCTTCAGCTGGTGTGCAGACATAAACGACATCAGATCAAACACAAAACTGGCGTATGCATGCTGTAGCATAGTTTGAAGATGGATAGAGATCTAGATGGACTTCTATAACATAACATCATGTACACTACTTTTGTAAATTATTGTTATGGCTTCAAGTGTTTTTTGTTTTGTTTTATACATACATGACACATGTTGGTAAAGTTTCAAGTTCACACCCACACAGCACTCCCGAGTTTGGCACCAATGTCATTTATATACCCGTCACCTCAGCTGAAACCTGTCGTACTATTTTCCTAACTGCAAATAATACACAGAGAGGAATCAGGAAGTTTGGTCCCAGATCCAGCGAGATAAACAATGACAAGATGGTCGTGATCTGTTCTACGTGACCATGAATTTGCACATGATGAAGAAATAGACCAAGAGATTGCAGAAACATACCATACATATTTGTCAGATCACCAAGGGGTGGATTCCAGCCTGATGTTATTTTAGACTGACCCCAGTATCTTAAGTTGTCGGGCAAGTAGGTTTAAAATTTAAATGACTGTATCAAAGAGGAAAATAAAATCATAGGTTAGTCTCAACTCCCAAACATTTCAAAACAACCAAATTCCCATTCTTGCAAATAATACTTCACAAATAAGGAACTCTACGTCTCAAACACATTCGTTCATGTCCTTGCTTTGAAATCGCCGGAAACGTTTCATAAAAGACTAAAACGTCAGCAGTCTAAAACCACTAAAACCCCCAATAGTTGAGACTTGAATTATTCCTGCTTGAAGAGAAACTGGAGTGATCTCCCTTGAGGCGAGACAGACAGTTATCCCCCTTGATACAATCATTGTGATGGTAGAAGTTTAAATATGCGTGGAGCTAGTTGGCGCTGATCAGCACTGGCAGTTGCCTCCTTGTGGGTTGGGGTTTTCTGTCAGACGGGTGGCCTTGGTCTGGCTACTGGCGAGCGTCGGGTCGGAATCCAGAGACTCCGACATCTTGTCACAGATGATGTCTACTAGACGCTCGAAGACTGCTTTCACGTTGATGTTTTCTTTTGCAGAGGTCTCAAAAAATTCCAAACCTGAAACAGAAATTGCAATGTCGGTAAAATGAATGTCAAAGAAATTGGCTATTGAATGATTAAAAATGCATGAAAATTACGATAATTTAATATTATTGCTTACAGCTGTGATATTATGTAAATAGTAGCAATTAGTATTATCTGGTTAACTGTATGCTTAATAATAAATAAACAAATTATGGTTATGATATATGAATGTTGAAACACTTTCTTGAAATGGTTGCTTTAAAATCAATGCAGAAAACCTGTAATTTTATACTCTCATGAATTTACATAATACATGGATGAAAATTAATTTACAGTTGTATAATATTCATTTATTGGATAGATAATGAATGCTGACTTAAATTGATCCATAAAATATTCATTATGACATCCTATATACTAGTATTGAAATAAACATATTTCTGAATGGGGGTGTATTTGATAATATTCCACCAATATGCAGCCTACAGGTTGTGTCAACAAAGGTAATTGGTCCACCAATAGGAATTTAAATTACCTAATTCATTAATATTTTTTTACTATTAATAAATAGGCCCAAAATACCCAGTGTGTACAATTAGAATATTCTTGTTCTAGCAATAAACTTTACAATAAATTAATTGTGATTAAATTGTCAACTACTTGCAAGCCAAGAAAATTAAATATTTACTGATCTCATAGTTTGTTTATAGTAGGAGGGGAACTGTTATCAACTTGGTGTTACAATAATACCCATGAACTATGCATGATGCAGATGAATTCACAGGGGAGGTAACTACATTGATACATATTGCCGGATGATTGATTTTTCAAAATGAAGTCTGGACCAATCCTTTATACAGCCCCAGAATAGTTGTGGGCGTAGCTGCTTAGTTTAATCAAATGTGAACAAAATGTGTGCATTCTAAAGTGATATCAAATACAGCTAAAAATTTGTCAATATCCGAATTATTGTTGATGCCAAGCTTTGTATGTGAAATTAATTTCAGCTTATAATGATAAGAGTAGTTGATGAATCGTGAATGATACATAATTAAACAAATCAGCAAATATGAACAGAAACATAATGTTACAATCTGAAACGAAAGAAATACATGTAAATATACCTTAAAAGAAAACAGAAAATGCCTGATTGTGGGTGTTAATGTCAACGGTTTAATGTTTTAGTATAAATAACAAGTGTTAGCATTAGTAAGGGTTATACATGAAACATCACAACATTATTAAATAGAAATAAGAATGTGTCAGTTTAAGAAAATGACATGTGAAACCCCCACTAGCCCAAATATCATAACAACATAAAATGGAAATCTTTAGATTATTATTATAGCTACAAATTCATCTTGAGACTAAAGCCTAAAGCCTAATGCATGGCCCTACCAGAAACTGAAAATAGAATATTACTACCATAATTACTATAAGCCTGAAATATCAAATAAAATAAATTAATATCAATGACTATTTTTTAATGTGAAGACATTATTACTGGTGCTGATGCATGCCTATTTAATTTATTATATGTACTTGTTTAACAGATATATGCCACACAATTAAATACTCTTCAATATTATTGCAAACAAATCTATGAAAGCCCAATCAATCCATTATCCAGGCATTAGCAGTTTTCAGCCACCCTGGACGCGTAATGTCAATACTTACTAACGTAATGGCAGAAATAACATCAATTCTGATTACGTCAGAAGGGCTAATGCATCAGTGACTCTTTTTGTTCTTATTCCTACGTAAATTCCCAAGTGTAACATCCAGTGCAATGCCAATGTTTCTATCGCCTGTGGATAACAATTATATACTACAGTAGTTTCCACTCAACACAGAGTGCACCAGGAATGTATGGAAGGCTCAATCTGCCATAATTTCGAAATACTATACGTGTTGGAACCACTAAGCTTGAAAGTGCAACAATTCACTGCTCATAAATATGAATAGTTCATAGTAATACATTTTAATAAATTTTGATCATATATCTTCAAGCAATCGATAGGTATGTCAATGTATTTTAATTCATGTTTTCCTACTGTTTTCGTACAATGCATCTAGGGCCTGTGTTTCTAGTACCTTACATAGAAGTCATTTCTATCAGATGACCCCAAAATGGTTTCATACTTTTATAACAGAGCATTTGTGCCACTGTATTTTTGCATTGCCTATGATAGTTGTAGTGACCTGCATCAAACAGAATGTGTAGGGTGTGGCAAATATAGTGTGTACTAACTACTGGTATGTTGCTAATCAATGATCTCGCAGTATATACAATATTGAAGTGGGTGAAAACAGGTGTAAACTTGATAATTCTGACTATACCTATACTACATACATACATGTACATGCACATATATATAGGCCATCTGTTGCATTGTATATTCAAATGTGCAATGCAAGTACAAATTCACAGCATCCTAGCATGATGACATTCCTAATGAAAGCGGCCATTACTGTAGACCTGCTAGCTATCATGTAACACAGACTTGTATGGTAACAGCAACAGAACGATGGCATAATATGGTTTCTATCTACTGAGTACATATATTGCAATATGATTGGCATATGCTAAGCAAAAGCACAATGTGTGATCATTGCCAAGTCCTAGACTCGAGCAGTTTTAATACGAAATGTCAACATATTATACAGCAATGACATGTGGCCACAAAATGTTGAAAAGATCATTTCCAATGTCTGTAATATTAATTTTAATGTTATCTTACATTTCTGAATAGCATTGGTTTTTTTTGTCTGCATATGTTTCAAAATATTGTATATTAAATTCATTGACATTTCACTGATAAAACTGAATCTATCATTGAACAAAACACAACACAGGGTTGCTAGATACAGGGGTTCTATAATGGCCTAGTCTGAAGCTTAAACTACAAGGCGTGCAAGGAGTTTGATTCTACAACAACGATAACGGCTTGGCACTACTTCATCACCTAATAATATGCTGATCAATATATATTCAATATATCAATAAATGACACAGGACACCAGTACACACATGCTCTGCTATAACAGTGTTTTGATCTGACTATAATGACAACAGTTAACGCTACTACGATGACATCACCATGTGTAGTGATGAACTGACGACAACCTGCTACCATGTTGAATTTGACCTAGGTGACAACAGTTTAACCCTATCCCTGCTGGTTTAGGCAAAGGCACTGCTCTTTGGGACATCTATGGTTGCCTCCAGCGTGGAAAGAGTTAAGAGTAACAATGTGTAGATACTGCAGAATACGAAAAACAACAAACTGCAGCCATCTTGGATCTGACCATGGTGACAACAGTTTAACACTAACAACGGTGTAGTGACTGCAGACTACGAAACAACAAACTGCGGCCATCTTGGATCTGACCATGGTGACAACACTAACAACGGTGTAGTGACGGCAGACTACAATAGGACAAAGTGCGGCCATGCTGGGGTACCTAGTTGGTCCGCTAGCTGTCGTCCCCGGTCCGTGGACACCACTCGCTCGTCCTCCAAGTCGCACTTGTTCCCCACTAAAACAACCTGAGCATTGTCCCACGAATATGTCTTGATCTGGGTGCACCTGGAAGAAGGTAAAGAAGACGGGCCGACATTAGCAACATTAGGACGTACCTAGTCTGTCGGCCAGTTGTCTGCCCCTGTCCTCCGAGACAACCCTGTGGTCCTCATAGTCACATTTGTTAGCAACTAAAATTACCTGAGCATTCTCCCACGAGTACATGGAGATCTGGGTTGACCTGGAACAGCGGGTAAACACTGGGTTACGTCTGTGCAGGGCGGGACAGGCGGGGCGGGGATGCAGTTTAGGGGGAGGAGGAAGGAAGGGAGGGAAGGTAGGGAAGGGGAGATAATTCATACTTACCTGCACCTGAACCAGCTCTATGCTAAATGACCAGAAGAAATGACATCTCGCGCAGATCTGCGACTCTGTAGCCAATTTTCATTTTGTTATTGTTGTCAGTATTAGTGAAGTATTAGTAAATTATTAGTATTAATGTTAGTATGTTTGACATCCCATGCTTACATATTGACATTCCATACCAGTATTTATGTACGCTGTAAGACTAGGCTCAGAGATAACCAAACATTTTGAGTACGATTTCATGCTCGCTCAAATTTTATGTAGGAACTCGTACTCAAAAGTTTCATAATCTCAAGGCCAGGTATAGCATTATTTTTTTCGTATCTCCCAGTGGATAAATATTTTCCTTAAAATATTTTTGTCTGTTTTCGACCAGTAAATGGCACAAAAAAGTATTTTTGCAGTGTTATTCTTCCTAAATTGAGATACGGATCAAATATTAAATTTCTGCGAGATGTCATTTCAAGGAGTGTATGACTGACACTGACTCCACCATCACTATGATTCCCCAGTCAGAGTCAGACCACAGAAGCAGGGGATGCGTGGGGGGGGGGCAGGCAAATAAAAGTATTATGGTGCATACAAGACGCGGAGGCCCCGATCACCTGGCACTGCAAGCTAAACGCAGCCATACCTAGATCCCTGGCCAAGTCCTCTCCTTCCTTATAAGCGACCACTCGCGCATCATCCAGGTCGGATTTGTTACCTACTAGCGTGACGCATGCGTTACTCCACGCGTGTGTCTTGATTTGTGTGCACCTGCGGAAACGAGAGACAGTCCGAGCATGCAGGAGGTAAAATAATAAAACAAAAAAATGTAACAAGGTGGCGTCAGCTCAAGAATAAAAATGAATGAGCGATTATGGAGTTTTAACGTCGCAAGAATAAGAAAGATTACATGGTCGCTAATGTAGAAGATATTGCTGGTATCGTCAGATTTTACAATAAAAGTAGAAATAAATTAGTTAGGTATATGTCATTTATATATTTAAAATCAATGGGGGTATTGTTCACCCAATAGTGATGATACTAAGGAATAGTGACCAAATTAAAATATGAACGTAACATTGTTACCATACCTCTAATATTGTGAGTGAGTGAGTATTGAGTTTAACATCGCTGTGGGAATCTTTCACCCATTTGTGACGATCTAATATTGTGAGCATCATGAAAAATCTTTGAAGATAATAATATGAACAATTCCTAGATAAAATTGGGTAAAATTGTGTTGCTAAAATATTTTAACTTTTGTAATTGTAATTGAATATAATATTAAAAAGTATCAATGCTTGATAATCTTATAATAGGAAGTAATCAGGGAGTAGAAAATAATACAACCTGGCCCCGAGATTACGAAACTTTCCTGAGTACGACTCCATACTCGACTCAGGATTTTGTTCATAAAACGTCATGT
>JAUTBZ010133958.1:0-13701 GCA_032361785.1 Lepetodrilus galriftensis
CTTTACATGTTTTGTCCCTAAATATTCGAAAACCGATGATTTCCAATTTTCGTAAATTCTAAAAATTCGAACAGCCGGAAATCTAATTATTTTAGAGCGTACGAATAATTAGAGTAATTACGGTACTGTGAAATCACTTTTTTTTTTATGTTGGGCCTGGAATCTTGTGGAAATATCAATGAATTTAGGAACATCCAAGAGAAATCTAATTGAAAGAATCATTTAGCAACGTCCCTGCAATTTATTGTAGATATTATTACAACTACATGTATTACCTGGAGTTGGAGATTATCTAAAATATTTTCATCACACCAATTTCATCGTAAATACTAATTGCCATGCAGGTCTAATTGTCTCATTTGGGTGTTTTTGCACCATCTGTTTTTATTTTTATGTCGCCGAGATAAGATTTGCAGTCGGAGGAAATTAATTAAATTCCCATAAATTGGACTTATTAATCTACTAGATGTCTAATCCTGTTTGCTTTGGCTTTCCTTATCATCTGTATCATGTCTGGGTAGGATTTTCTTTTCCATTATGAGATGCAGAGAGAGTACCGTACTCGTGTCGACAGAAGACCTATTACTCCACAAATGTCAAAGTTGTTTTCGGGGAAATAGTACGTTGTTATTCGTGGGTAATTGAAGTAATTACATCCAACAGTGATAATAGTGCCATTGGGTCATAATTGGATGTCATTGCAAGATGAATGTGGAGAGAGAAAGAGATGAGGGGGGAAATGGGGAGAGAAAATTACAGTTTTAATAATGTATATTTAGCGTAATATTATGTTGCAAGGAAGGGATGAAAAATGGCCGGCATATTAATAATCACGTATGCGACATCACATCCTGTCTATACTCTATGGTAATTGGGGAGTCTGTGGTTGGGATAGCCCGGCCCCCTTCATAACTGGGAAGTAGACAGACAGTCACTGTAGTGTGTTGATAATAATGTTGCCGACCGACATCGCGGAGCGTTCGAGTGCCGCCAAGTGACGTCTAGCAACAACCATAAGCTTGATTAGTGTCCATATTCTCGTAGACATTTACTTCCAGAAGTATTCAATTTACGAATGAAAAAGAAATCTTGTTGGCGTATATAAAGCGTGGAAAGGAAATACAATCTGGACATACGTAGCAACGTGTTATTTACACGATAAATATTATATAACTGATTGACACGTAGGATAAATTAATATGCTTGAAAATTATTTCAGTATATTTGTAATAAATGATACAAAGCTTTTATATAATAAATGATACAAAGCTTTTATATGAATACAAAATCTGTTTGGAAATTGAAATATTGGTTGGATGAATCACTCCGCTATTCCTACTATACAGGAAGCTTTGTGTATGTTGTGTATATGTCATTGTATGGGGCATGTACATCCATTTGTACTAATGGGTGTTTTGAAGGAGATGCCATTAGCGAGTGTTAGTAACACAGGTGTACTTATTGTACGATAAATATAGTTTTAGGAAATAGTCTCATTTCTTTTCTCATTGTTTTCAATCAAAATCTTCCTGTTGCGGAAACTCTACCTCTGTAGCTGCTAGGACGTAGTTTATGTTAATTATGTTCCAGTTTTGTCAAGATTTGTATTAGTTTTAGCTGTCGCGTATGGGTGGCATATTGCCGCCTCGACAAAAAAGACTTAATTCAATCAATATATTAATTTATGTTCTAGTTTTGTCCAGATGTGTATTTGTCTGCGTCGACTCTAGTTTTGAGCATACATTACGAAAACTTTTTTATTTTTATTTTTTAATTGTGAAATAAGAAATTAACCATGTGTTACGCGTGTGTGTCGTTACTATGGTTACGGTTGTGATTATTCACACCAAATGAGAAGTAACACCTCATTGAGGGTCCTTTTTTGTTCTCTCACTCCTTCCTACCTCCTGCGTAAAGAGGCAGGGTAAACACGCCAGATTTGTTTGCCGGGCAACGTGTCCGTCTGCACTGCGAGTGCTCCGTCTGCCGTTCAGGAGTTTGTCAACGCTGTGTTCACCCACTCGCTCGCGTCTAGACATTCCTACCATCTCCAATATGTCCTCAACATTCTCTCAGTCGTTGTTTTACCACTCGTACAGTTTCACCCCCTCTCCTTCAATGCAGACGGCATTCCCTTGGGTCATGTGTACGGTTAACCCTAAAAGTCTTATCGCATCCGACGACAGGATAAAGGGTTAACGCAATCTCTAAATAGCATTAATTACATAGCGTTAATTAAGATATGTTGAAAGCATTTCGACACCCTTTCAAATATGTTTTATGTTTAGCAAGTGGCACATCTATATATTTTTGTATAACATTCTAAAATGTTATTTTGGGATAAAATTCTAAAATGTTAATAAGATCTAACTTCTAAGATAGTTTCTGAATTTAAAAGGCTCTGTTAGTCTTTAAAGTTTTCGGTATAGATCTAAGATAGTTTCTGAATTTAAAAGGCTCTGTTAGTCTTTTAAGTTTTCGGTGGTTTCAGACTTAGGAAACCAGAGCAGAGTGAGAGTGTAGATGCATTGTGTAACCAGGCCGCCATTGAGAAATTCTACCTTCCTCTTCCTTCCTTTAGTTACAACTCGGGGGGGCCGGAGAATTTAAAGAATCTGGAAACTTAGAAAGACAAATATACCAAGCTTACAAGAAATATATCTTTAAAAGGTTTAGCATGTATACTCTCTCAGCTAGACAAGAGTTCAAAGGTCATTTGTTCAAGTTATGAAAGGGAATTTGTTTGTGTCGCGCATTGTATTGTAGCTATATTGTCAACTATAGGTTTCACATATGGGTGAAACATTCCTTCTGCGATGTAAGGCATACATTCAATAAAATCTGTCATTGAATCTTACTTGATCACTTTCATTTCGATTATGGAGTTCTACGTGAAGTGGCGTATCTAATGTATGGTTCATATTTGAGTTTTTCTATGTGTGATAAATGTATTCTTTTATTATTTTAAAAGATAATTATTTTCTATATTAGAATGAATGAAATCCAGCTGTATTCATGACAATGGAATTGTTCTGCTATAAACAATACACAAGTCATATAGCACAATGGTCATCCGTGGTCACGTGCCACATGAAAATAATATTTGTAATTATCTAATAACATTGGTAACATTATTTAAAGATTATTCCTCATTTATTTCCAGATATTTGCCGGATGCGGAACGCCAAGACTCGGCCGCAAGAAGCGGGAAACTGAGAACTACGAGTACACGTTCCAGTTCCGACCAAACCGCCCCGCCGCCCGCCCCACGACCGCCGCAGGAACCAGTCTGGACCGGTTGGTGCGAGACATCAAGGAGCGAGTGAAGATGGCCAAGGACTTCTGGGTGCAACTTCCCTACACCATCTGCAACGACGAGGAGACCGCCGCATCCCCCATCAACGACAACGACTGCTGGAATGGCCAGGACCGAGCAAAGTAAGAGTTCCTGTCTGTGTGCTGGCCGCCATGTTGTAGGGCATGTAGCCGGAGGCAGATATTTGTCGGATTTGTGGTTTAAATGTGATTTAAGTTCAATGTTGGATATGGCAGCCATGTTGTAGTTCATTTTAGCTGGAGGCCAAGATTTGTCGGATTTGTGGTTCCAACGTAATTTAAGTTCAATGTCGGATTACTATAACCCATCGCACCACTGTCCAATTTGCATTGTAATTTGAAGCAAATTTTATCCAAATTGTGGAGATGTATTTTCAATGTGGATTTAATTAACATTAGTCGGTACGTAAAGTATATGTAAAAGTATTATCGGTTCATTGAATGCCATTTTATGCGTATGTTCATCATGGTATGTCGTTAATGGGTGAAAGTTTCCGGCTGTGATACAAAATAATAACTCGCTCATTCTGTTATTTACAGGTATTATGTTTTCAACATTATTCTGAAAGTACGCTTTGAAGAAAATGTTCAATTTGAAAATATAATAACAAAATTATAACTTTTTACAATACCTGGGTTATCATAACTATGGCATCTAACCAATTCTTATTTTATCGATAGATCAATAAAATATTGGTCAACTTTAATCCATGTACATTATTTAGTCGAATTAGTAGCAGCACAAATTGAAAAGAAAATCCCATCCCACTTAAAACGCAATGGAGATAGTGAAATTATGTTATCGCTTAAATTTACTCGCCCAGGACAAATTCTAAAGAGGAACGTAAGAAGATTAATTGAAATATGCGAAGGCTGAAGACTTTCTCACAGGGTTACCATAACTGGCACTGTCTGATTACTGGGGATAATTGCCTGTGTTGTGTAATCAATGTGATAGACGAGAGAACGAAACAGGAAGTATTCGCCATGTGTTTCCAATTTGTCGCTTCATCCCGCCCCGCGGAAACAGTCGTACAGGTAGTCTGGGCATAAATCCATGTCTACTTCATTTAGTTTCCTGACAGGGGCAGTTGGTAGCGCAATGGTAGAACATTTTGGCCAAAGGTTCCAGGTTCAAATCCCGTCCCGGTGTGGCCGGCATCAATTTCGTGAGAGTTATCTTTCAGACGCGATATTGATATGATGCACTGTCTGTAGAGTGCTAATGCAGTTATCCACCTTGGTCTGTCAGTACCAGCTGGTACACGCAGGTTTACTGCAATATTCAGTGCTATGGTTGTTGCAGGTTTCTTCCTGTACACATACACAACTGTTGTGGTTCTCTTGGCTGTGGTTTGGTTATACTGGGAGGAAAGCCTGTGTAATGTTCTTTAACCCTCTCCATGCTGCAATAGACACAAGCACTACTCTATAGGGCATCAACAGTTGCCTCAAACATGGAGAGAGTTGATCTATGTCTATATACCATTGTACAAAGTAGCTTCTATCTTTATGCTGATGCACTGCTTACTATATATGGATGTTAATAACTTGGTAATTGTTTTTCTATTCTATTTTATCATTGATCATTCCTTATTCTAATCATTGACTTAAGAGAGAAATTTAGCTTTTACAATTTTCCATTAGAACACTACAGTATAATCCCGCTCAACGTACCATATATACATACGTCTTATTTGCATACGGTTGCAAGCAAACTAGACTTGTCCCCGAAAAAACCACATTTCTCAGCGAAATATGTCGCGGGTTTCTCCGATTCGTGTCGACGGACTCGGGTTACGTCACGGTGCTGATGTAGTCGTGAGAAAAGTCTTTAGCTTCCTGTGATTAGACTTGTTTGAACACAAACGGTAAATACCTCCTTGACGAGGATAGTCGCGTTTTGTTTGTGGATTGGCCGCTGGGGTCATATATTCAAGGAGCTGTCAAACGCAGACTTATTGTGTATCAACATGATGTATTGACAACCGTGAACGCGGTTTTGTCTTGTTCTGAAATATGTATGTCAATACCTCAACAACTGAAAATGTTACTTTGGAAAATACTGAGGGAAAGAATTTTTTTAAAGTCGTCTAAATTTGGTCACTTGGCATTTTACATTGAAATGTAATTTGGGGTAAAAAATATTGAATTCTAAAGTGTTGATTCAGTGTATTAAGATTTGCTAGAAACATACCCACCCCCCAAAAAAATAGTTATTCTCAATGGGTAGAAACATGTTTGAAGAAAAAGTTGTCTTAATTTCAAAATATTTATTTTATATGAAGTTAAATAATTTCAGGAAATTCTAGACAAATTATTCATTGCCATGTTTACAGTAGATTCTAGTGAGTCGTGCACAACCAGTAAGCTTTGCAAATTGTCAAATGTGACCTACATACAGCTTGTAACACAGTCAAATCTTATCAAAATACTTACATTTAACATATTTTTCTGTAATTTTTCCAGATATATTCCCGAAGTACAAAAGGACGGAGTAACGAATCAAATCAACAACCCAGAGGTGGAAGTCGACATCACCAAGGCCAACACAGTGGTGACCAATCAGATCATTCAGCTTCAGCTAATAACCAATCAGCTAAGGAGTGCCTTCAATGGACACGATGTTGATTGGATAGACACAGGTATGTTTGGTCAGAGTGATCTTTCTTAATTTGTTTCTTTTTTGCTTTCCGATCGACAGAAATGGTTGGTGGTTTCAGTTAAAAGTTTAAATGTATGAGAGCGGTAGTGTGCTGAGAACAGGTATTATGTTATATTGGAACGGAACGCATTAATTAATTCATTCATTCATTGGAACAAAGATACGTCTTGCACCTATGGACATTTATTTAAATTAAATGGTATCCATGTTCTAAATTCGTCGCAAATGGGTGGAAGATTCCCGCAGCGATGTTAAACTCCATATTCACTCATTCACTCACTCACTCACTCACCATGTTCTAAGGTAGGACTCACCATGTTCTAAGGTAGGACTCACCATGTTCTAAGGTAGGATATTCCAGTGAGCTAACACTAGAAAAAATCCGGGAAATTCATTCTAATACAAGCAGCGCATGTACACACAAAACAGTGATGATGCGAGTGAAATAATCTTGAAACCCAATTTCAGTCAATTCAACCCCAATTCAGTCAATTCAACCAACTAATTTAAGGACCTGGGAATGATTTAATCGGGACATTCTAGATTTGTAGTTTACAATTAGTGGCGGAAATTGGTTAACGGCGCTCTTATTTAACCAAAATTGAATCGTGCAACAGAATACAAAAACAGAGACTTAGCTGGAGGTGTTTAAAAAGCCGAGTCATGTTGACCTTGCTGAGAAATCAGCGGCTCCAATTCCACAAAAGTTTCCCATTATAAGACTCTTCATTGGTATTGATCGCGAGTGTTATATCGAGAGACCACGCTGGATGTAGTACAATCGGGCAATACGAGTACATTGAGGCACTATACGAGCGCTCTGGCGATAACCAGTGTTCTGTGGCTGATTATTGATGAAGTGGAGAGTAGATATTGAGTGAGTGGTTTACGTGTGATAAATCTGATAATAACCATCTCCATTCCTCCCCCCTTCGGTGCTGCGTATATGGGCGTGTGGTATAAAGGGGGGATAATTCCGGAGGTGATATTGATTGGCGACCTCCGACAGGAAGGCAAGGTGTGAGTGCTGCCATCTCTAGGGGAAATGACGAGGCACGCGGCTCGCTGTAACTCCTCGGAAAGTCTGGGATCATCGCCATGACATTCCTCCGTGGCATGGTGTTTTTGGAAGTCATTTCAAAATATTAAATTAATTTCAGGTTGATCACAAACCACACCCACGTATCTTGACCCACATCGCTCTGAGAAATATCTATGTAGGAAAATAACGAACCCTGGATGTTTTAGCTATCTCTTTATTAGTTACTTCAAGAAGCATTCATCTTAACTCTCTCCATGCTGAAGGCAACCGGAGATACCCTAAAGAGTAATACCTGTATCTAATCCAGCAGGGAGAGGGTTAATGGTCTGTACGTGGTTGTAGTGGAGATTTATTGGATATCAACCACACAGATTTATCACTCCTGTCCTCGTAATCAAACACAATTTTCTGACGGGATGTTTGAGATATTCGCACTTTTAGATTTAATATTGTAGACATCCCAGGAGGTGGAACAATCTAGAATTATCTCGAGGTGGTTTTCTTTCACAGCTTATCATCACCGAAGTGATTACATTTAATTTCGAAATCAGCTTGTCAAAAACGAAAAGGATCAAAAGTCTTCCCTCCAACTCGGTAGTCTTATTAATTGCCTTACAAGGTAGACATGATATCCTCAATTGTGAATCAATGCTTTATCATCTATCTTCAGCATAGATACACACCTCCAGATTATTGGGTTGCGGGGTAGGATGTGGAGGTACCGTGAGACTCCTGCCAACCCACCACCCCTCACTGGGCTGGTCCATTTTCAATAATTACCAGACACCAGATGAGTTCACGTAGGTTAGAGGGACAGTGGGAGTATTGTCAGTAGAGGTTATTACCATTGACAGCAATGATGAACTTAATTACTGGACCGAGGTGCAACCCCCTCCCCCTCTCCCCTCCTCTCCCCTCCTCTCCCCCAACACCCCACTCACAGTATTGATCTCGCAGCTACATGACAGTTAGGGTACTAGACTTACGTGCCTGTGTGTGTGTTCACAGTTGCAAGTGCTAGACGGCTCCCCGATTTGACTGGGTCCTGTCTCATTGTATTGAAGACTAAACCCGAGCCAAACTGACGGCAGAACCAGTCTATCTGAGCTTGCCTTCAGGAAGCACTCATAGAGTCATGTCTGCCAATGATTAATCAGTCTTTTCAAATTGCGGAGATTGCTTGGTTTTCATATAGATGTCATAATTTGGACACCGGCTTCTCGGCTCTTGAAGGGAGGATAATATTGGCGAAGGCCAAGCCCTTCAACTACAAGTCTATCGGACAAAATTAAAGCTGCTTTCAAAATGTCCGGCGATATTGGAAAGTGGTAACTCCATTAGTTTGATTAATGAAGTTATCCTTTAAGTCTGTTACTCTAATTAGATGTTTTATGAAAACTTGTATTAAATCTTGATTTACAAATTGGATCAATATTGCGTTCAGATTAGTTTATAGCTTGATATTTGCAATTTGAATTCTGGGGAAACTGTCGAAAACTGAAATCTTGTATAAAGACATTCTCATATGATCTAGATTTAAATGCCAATATAACACCTAAAAAATAAATCAAATAAATTTGGGTTTCTAAAAACCAGTTTAATCCCAAAAAATAATGGCAATTTCTCTAACTCATAAGCGAAGAAATACACCTTATTTTTAAGATGTGAAGCTTCGCATTCATGTTTTTTTCGTCTCTCTTTCCAAAGTGAAATGCCAAGGGGAACAACTCTAATTAATCCTCTCCCTACTGGATTAGGCACACACTCCACTTTAGTGCATCTCCGGTTGCCTCCAGCTTGGAAAGGGTTAAAACTTCCACCGCTCTGCAAAAATGTATTTACTTTTTTTTCTCTGCTCCAGACATCGACGGCATGAGCGGCAGTGGAAGCGGCGACGACTCTGTGGGTGGCAGCGGCTCCGGCGGCTACATGTGGGTGCCCGACGGCGACGACGACGTGGTCGACATAGACACAGTCCCCAAGAAGAACGGAGGCAAGCGGAAGCCAAACGGAGGCAAGAGGAAACCCCCGAAGAAGAACGATAGACCCCGCGAGAAACCCTCCGGACCCACCTCCCCGGACTCGGCGTCCGTCTGGCACACGGCCACGTTCGTGTCGTTATTACCGGTGTTGTGCGGACAGGCGCTGCTGAGGCAATTCCTGTGGTGAACGTAGTTCCGTTGTACATTTGAGATCAAAATTCCGCGTTTTCAAAAGATTTTCGGTTGTCTAAAATCCACAATATTCGAAGCAATATTGTCAACATTGTGCCTATAATCCAGTCATTTGGTGCTCAGTGTGACTTGAAGATCGACAGGAGCAATGGACAGAATTTGAGTTTGAATTTGAGTCTCATGAGTGAGAGATTGAGATACAGAGAGAGATAGAGAGACCCTTCTCATCCAAGTGCTATGAGTATGAGATGATATCGAAGGGCGAGATACACGAAGATCAAAAAAAAAAACAGTTGCGCCAAAAGAAAATGTACAGAAATCTGGATAAATTTCAAACAATATCGTGCTGTGAATATTTTTACAATTTAATCTGGAGTCCTAGGCTGTCCTTGTGTTTATTCTAGAATACAGTGTATATGTGATGTAGCCTTCTATTATGCAATGAGGCACAAACGAGGAATGTGAGGCAATGCTAGGAGGGATTGCAACGAAAGATTGTTTTTTTTCTTTTCGTAAAGCTGTCGGCCGCGTCTTGGTTGGCACAGAAATGCCATGTGGTTAGCCGAGGACAAACAGCAGCAACAGACACTTATGTTCCAAGTCCTCCGCCGTTTTCCTGACAATTTTTAAGACAATCATCGGCTCTGGTTGTTAGTTACAAACCTGGTTGTTTCCTTGACAGGGAGATTTTTTTAATTGGCCAAAGATTATAACAGGCAAGTGTGCCCCTCCCCCTTAAAAAATGGCCGACCAAGTGAAGTGATATCTACCTCTGTGTAGTTTGCCTAAGGTCTTGTTCGCCGAACGAGACTTTTTCTGAACGAACGGTTGATTCTGGAGACGGGGGAAAAAATAATTCAGTACGGAACGATTCGTGCTTCATCGTCGTCGTCGTCGGCTGGACATTTACTGCTCGACTCGTGTTGATGATGGCATCTGTTGCCGTAGCAACCCGTATCCATGGCGTTGGACTGATCTGTCAGTTTGCCATGGTAACCCCCCCTTCCCCCCCCCCTCCACCCGGATAGGATACCTCAGTGTCTGGGGCAGGGGAAAGCATTTATATATTGCATGAGATACAGTCATTTCATATATATGTTATACTAGTTTTCTATGGCTTTATATGTGCATATGTTTGCAAACTGAAGGACTACAAGACCTTCGGGTTTATCTATTATAGCATTTTTAACCGCTTTCTTGATGTCTACACCCTAAACTTTTGATAACAAACTTCCTGGAGAAAGGTCTCAGCATTGGAAAGAAGTCCCAACTTCCTCGTCTCGTCGTTAATACTATGAATTCTTCGTCGTATCGGCATCGAGCTATTAATCCAAGGTCATGTTCTACCGAATGATCGTCATACTACAAGGGTTGCAGCTCGTTATGTATTGCGAGTCAAAACTGTCTTATCGCTGCGATTGGGGCTTTTGGAATAGAACCAAAAAGACTAGGTCCATATGCATAGCAATGCTGAGATCTTTCTTCAGAAATGGTCACCTACAAAGTATTCATGAACACCCATTTATTCATGTAATTCATGATAACTTCCTGGCGGTAAATCCACGATGTTAGTTTACGCTGCATGACTAGAAACTACGCCTGTACTCGTCCTTCATGAACTACCGACAATACTTACATTTATTAATGTAAAACAACGCCCCGGAATCTTCGTCAGCAGCTGTCGACTCAGTTACTGATATTTTTAATAATTTGTGCATTTTTTCAGTCACTGAATCGATTCGTGTCTGGATTTTACTTCGTCGCAAATGGGTGAAAGATTCCCGCAGCGACGTTAAACTCCATATTCACTCACTCACTGGATTTTGCTAGATAAATATCTAATAATACCATGCTATCTAGGAATATTGTGACCAAACTTCAGTAGATTTTAATTGTGCTGAATTGATCTTCTTGAGAGATTGTTGTTGTCGTTGAAAAGGATTTGGTGTAGTCTGTCTTTTCCTGCTTGAATAGAACGCAACGAGAGACAGAGAGATTTTCCGCATGTTTAAAAATTGCGTGGAAATGGAAAGGGTATGTCTCAAAAGTTCATTTATCACATATTTTTTTTACTTTTCTTCAACAAACAAATTATATGTACCACAGAGTATCTCCATATACGTATACCCCCAAAGTTTGTCATAATAAGTGTACGGTTCTTTAACGTTTTAAGTGCCTTGCGGAATCTATTTCTATTTCATTAACATGTAGCACGAATCAATATCGCAGCAGAGGTAGGGGCATTGTTGAAGTCTCGGCATTTGGATATTTGAACTTTTGACATTGTCCTCACACTAGAACAAAATATTCAGCCGTCGGATTTATTCTATGATTTCTATGTAGCTCAAAGGGACGCAACTCTCTGAACTGCCGCCTATTTCTTATATGTGGTCATGTTGTCATGGTTACTGAAGACCATGCGTTGACCTATTGTACAGTTTGTGCATAGTCTTGTTCGTAAGCTACATTAGTCTGTATCTGCCAAATGTTCATGTATTCTATGTGATGTTTATTTAATATTTAGTACTTCTGTACTATATGTAGACAATGTTTCCACTGCGTTGAATGAAAGCCATTTATGTTCAATGAATATTAACAGATTTTTAATTGGAAAATAACATTTTAATCCAATCAAACTTTTTTTTACTAGTTTTATATATGGAAATATCGTCCCACTGTTTTATATTGGGAATCTGATAATTCCTGTCAAAAGGCATTTTATTTCATTGTGTGATTTTTTTTAAAGAAGTTTATTATGCCAAATAAATCCTAAATATGTTACCATTATTATTTATATAGCAATTTGTATTGTGTACATTGTTTACATGGGGAGGGGGGAGAACAGAATGGCCTCATTGTGACAAAGGGAGGGAAGAGTAATGGCTTGTTAGTCTGAATGTAAATGACTGGTCCCTTGAGCAGACAGGGAGCAGTCGTTTGTTGTTTATGAGTGAGGCTTGTTTGTACAGTGACTTTGTATATGATTATATCAAATGAAATATGAAAGTGTGTTAACAGAACTAGAAATGTAGTCTCCGCCATTTTTCTTTTCGTTGTGAACACCCGTAACTATGGTAACATCTCAGGGGGACATAACAAATTGAATTGCTGACAAAAAAAGTTTTTAGCTTTACAGCTTAGATTTACTATGGAATATTTATGATGTAAAACTAAACTTTTTAATACTGCTAGACAGCGTAACATATTAAGTTTCATTTTAACACCTTTTTATTTTAGCACCAAAAAAATGTTCTGTACATTTTTTCTAAAGTCATGTGTATTATACTGCATAACCATTATATGTAATGTTGTTCTACAGGATAACTTTGTAATGTATACCATATTTTCCAAATCACAAGTTAATAAGATTTCAGGGTAAACATATTATTGCATACAGTGATGATATTCTCAAGTTGTACATGGTTTCTATGTTAATTTGTCAAGATATGGCCATCGGTGTCGACTACATGATGTTCGAGACAAGGAGAAGAAAGAAAAACAAATCTGGAAATTTGTGTTTGATTTCAGTACCATATTCAAAATTTCAACTATTTTTCTTACTTAAGTTTTAATTTTCGAAGTCGGTACCGACATCCTGGTTGAGTTTTCCTCGAGAGTTTGGGATTAAATTTGGCATGTGGTCATGTTCTAGTAGTCGGTACGACATCAGACACAAAGTTCGAGAACATCTCATTAAGCGCATAGTATCTTGACAAGATATGTGACTAACTAAACTGTGGCAACATCTCTATAGTGGTGGCGCCCAATGCTGTCTATATTCACATCGTTGTTCATAGTGGGATTTACAAAACACGCAAAAACGACTGTAGAAAGTAATTTTTCTATCAAGTTAACAGCAAATTTCAAGCAAAATTCAAACACTACCTAGCCCACCAATCACTTTCAGAGTCGTGTATTATCATACAGTATATGAACCATTTGGAATAAAACAAATTATTTATGATTATAATCATTTGTCTTGTGTTTGTCCTGTTTCTTGTTGATATGATATGTCATGACTTGGATTTTGACAACAAAGCTGAGAAGATGAGTACTGGGTAGTGTTAGCAGTTTCCACTCATCATTCTCAGTACATCTGCACCGGGACAGGAAAGCATGAGTCTGGTTGGTCATCATACAGTTGGTTCAACTACATCAGCCATGAACAAAGTATGGATTGCTGGGGGCCAGGGTATCGTTTCTCGAAGCTCTCTTAGCCGCTAAAGGACCATAGCGCTCTCTTTGCCGATAGCTAATACATTGCTAAGAGAGTGCTATGGTCCCTTGGCGGCTAAGAGAGCTTCGAGAAACATACCTTGGGTGTCGTTTCTCGAAGCTCTCTTAACCGCTAAGGGACCATAGCACTCTCTTTGCCGATAGTTAATACATTGCTAAGAGAGTGCTATGGTCCCTTGGCGGCTAAGAGAGCTTTGAGAAACATACCTTGGGTGTCGTTTCTCGAAGCTCTCTTAGCCACTAAGGGA